>JAJONS010005979.1:0-108850 GCA_029582315.1 Solanum tarnii x Solanum tuberosum
TTTTCATAAACTGTTAAAACTGCATATTTTGTATATTAGTTAAAAGATGCTAAACGACAATTTCACCTACCTCAAACCATTTCCATCGATCTTCAATCTCATCCTCAAGTACCGGTTTAGGATTAACAAGTAGCAATGGAGCTAGTTTGAGAATAGCACTCAAGCATTCATTGAAAGCCTGACTTACGCTCCATCCCGATCTAATATAATCAACCTTGATGGATCTATTTTTCTCATGATGAGCCAAGATATTTAAAAACATTGCTAATTTTTCGCTGCTTGACATACTTTTACTATCAGTCAGACCTCCAACATCCTTAGTTAAGAGAACTAAAGTGTGAAAGGCATTTCTATCCATTCTTAACTTATCGATACATACACTACCATTATCATTTATGATATAGTGTAAGTGAGAAATGATTTTTGGAACTCGAACACTCATACGATACCTAACTTCACGTCTGTTTTGACATCGTCTTCTTAGAGAATGACCATAACTAGCCATGAAAAGACAAATAAGGAGAACAAGAACTTGCTGAAACAATATCTCCATAAGAATAATATATTCAATACCTGCTAATGGTTGAAGATCCATAATAACACCTATATTTGTCATAAAAATAAAAATGAACACATATAAAGCTTTTAAATAAGTAGCTATGTGCATAAATTTATAATTTTCGACCATATAAAAAGTGAAATAGATGAACTCAAAGCATATTAAAAAACAAGCTAAACCTAAATATCATCATCAGATCTATTAACTTTGGACGACTGACTTTTTCACAACAATTTGCTAACTTAAAATTAACAAAACACTTTCATTGCATTCCAAAATGGTTGGCAAAATCTAAATCGTTGATTTTGATAGAGAAAGAATTAAACCCAAATTGTGAAATAGAGGTAGAAAAATCAAATAATAATGAAAGATAAGAGTACTAACCTTTTGGAGATGAGCAAATATTGTTTGATTGAGCAGAAGGAAGAAGAAACTCAGCCTTGACTTTCCATTGACAAAGTACATAGTAGATGAAAAGTTTCTAAAACAAGTACAATGGAAAATGTTTTTTTAAAAGGCTTTGAGGGTAGTTTTGTAATTATATAATATAATGCAAGTGTTAAAGTGCTATGTATTACTAATACCTAGAATTTCTTGGTATTAGTAATACACAACTTAATACACAATATAGTGTATAACTAATGCAAGCATTAGTTATACATGACATAAAAAGGTGTACCAAACAATGTATTACTAATACACACACCTAATACATGCATTATTTTCCTAATACACTCTACCAAACGACCCCTAAGGGTGATATGCAATACTGTAGTGCAATTGAATTTCCAGTAATCTAAATAAATTCTATCATAAATTGCTCAAAAATATATTGTCCCTGTCGGACACAATGGACTCAGGAAACCCATGGAGTGTATGTACATGCTTAAAGAATTTGGTTGCAACTGTGTTGGCTGTATAAGGGTGGAATAAGGCCAAAAGTGAGAAAACTTGGTCCTCCTATCCACCACCACTAGAATAACCTTTTTGCCTCTCGACTTAGGCAATCCATCTATAAAATCCATGCTTACATGCCTCCATGCTTGATCAGGAATGGGAAGGGGTTGTAATAACCCTGGATAAGGCACATTCTCATCTTTACTTCTTTGACACACGTCAGAAGCCTCCATATGTTGTATTACCATTTGCCTTAATCCAGGCCAATAAAATACTTGTGATAACCTTTTATAGGTACCCAATCGTCCAGAATGACCACTAACAGGTGAGTCATGAAGGTGGTGATCAGTTGGTGCCTTAACCCACCAGTGCTGCCCACATAAATCTTGCCCTTTCTTATTAGAATACCAGAAGAATAATGGAATAGATGAGGACCTAGGTGACATATGGAGAACTCAGATATTAGTGCAGTGACTTCAAGATCATCTTCATAACTTTAATGAATTTCTTGCAGCCAAGTAGGAACCATAGCACTAATAGATGACGCACCAGCTAAGGCATTGAGAATGCTACCTTCCTTATCCTCAAACTGCCTAGATAATGCATCTGCCACCTTATTCTAAACACCCTTTTTGTACTGCACCTCATAGTCTAGACCCAACAGTTTAGTTAGACCCTTTTGTTGCACAACAGTTGCCACTTTTTTCTCTAGGAGATACTTTAGTCTGTGATGGTCGATTTTGACCACAAAGTGCTTCATACAGAAGGTAGTGTATCCATTTTTCTACAACATTAAGAAGTGCCATGTATTCCTTTTCATAGATGGATTTCCTTCTATGTCTAGGAGCCAAAACTTTACTGAGGTAAGCTATGGATCTACTACCTTGCATAAAAACAACATCGATCCCAGTTAAGTATGCATCAGTCTCCACAATAAACTCTTTGCATTAAGAAGTGCCATGTATTCCTTCTCATAGATGGATTTCCCTTTATGTCTAGGAGCCAAAACTTTACTGAAGTATGTTATGGGTCTACAACCTTGCATAAGAACAACACCAATCCCAGTTAAGCTTGCATCAGTCTCCACAATAAACTCTTTAGTATAATCAGGTAAAGCCAAGACAAGAGCAGCGGACATAGCATGTTTCAAAGCTATAAAGGCTTGATAAGGATCCTCATTCCACCTAAATGCATCTTTTTTTAATAGATTGGTTAGTCGCCTGCAAATAATGCCATAGTTGCGGACATACTTTCTATAATAGCCCGTAAGCCCCAAAAAAACCTCTAAGTTCTCACAAGGTGGTAGGGCTAGGCCACTGACTTATAGAACAGACCTTGCTTGGATCGATAGACACCCCTTCGTAAGTACTGATATTGCCTATATACTCCACTTGTGACTGACCAAATGAACATTTAGATCTCTTAGCATGCAACGATTGTTTCCTATGCACTTCAAACACAACTTTTAGGTGAACTACATGGTCTGCACGGGACCTATTATGCACTAGTATAAAATGCCAAGACAAACTTCCTGAGTAGGGGTCGAAATACCTGATTCATCAGTGCCTGGAAGGTTGCAGGAGCATTGGTGAGCCCATGTGCATTACCTTGAACTCATAACGACCCACATGGGTCATAAATGCAGTTTTGAACACATCTTCAGGCTTCATCCTGATCTGATGGTATCCAGCTCACAAATCCACCTTTGAAAAAAATCACAGACCCTTGTAATTCATCCAATAAGTCATTCACTATTGGTATAGGGTACTTATCATTAATGGTTATTTCATTTAGACTCCTATAATCCACACAAAACCTCAAAGTTCCATCTTTCTTCTTAACCAACAAGGCTGGTGAAGAAAAAGGTGGCTGTGTTGGATGATATTTATGAGTCCACAAATTGGACTCATTTAGGGCTATATTTTAATAGATATTGTGTCCTCAAATGCTTATTTTATCTCAATATCTGATGAAAACCCTTAAGTTTTAGGTATTTAAAGTTTGAAGGAAAGCGTGGACACTACGTCGCAAAAAGGAATGAAAGGATGAAAAGAACAAAGAAATGAAGGACTGAGGATCGTTGAGTCCACTCGGCGAGTTGCCGAACGGTCTTACTTCGCCTTTTGTTCCAGTGCGCTGAGCCCTGAAGGAAAGGATCAAGTCGGCGAAACAAGGAGCAGTCGGTGCATCACCGAGAAGTTCCGCGAAGTAGTACTGTGTTGCCCAACGACCCAGAGCATGACGATTCTGAAGGCTGGTGCAAGATATTGATGGACTACACCAAAAGGAGAATCACCAAGTTGATCGGCGAATTCGACTGATGACGTCGAATGATCCGCTGCAGCACAAATATATGATAACTATAAATACTAGTTATAGTTGTAGTATTAAGTGTTGAACAATTATTATAATTTTTATATAGAATAGTACTTTTGATATTTTTGCTCTAAGTTTGAGAGGATTTTGAAGACTTGAAGATCCAAAGGGTTTCATCTTCAAGATTTGGATTTGGGTCACTTGGATTCTTCGATTTTGGCCTATATCAAGACTTAAATCATCATACCCAGTTGAATGAGAGCTCAATTTGGTATAAATTTCTATCTCTTATACACGTGTGGCAAAAATCCCAATTCTTGGGGTGTGATTTAGCGAATATTGGTTAAGATAATTGTTTGGTCTTGCTAGCTGATAGTTTAATCACAGTTTAATTGTGATATCGTTTAGTAGTTGTGAATGAATTTAATGAATTTTTAGTTACAAATACAAGTTTCTTTATGTGTTTTCGTCTTGCTCGAGAGAGAGGTCATAAAACTAAAACTACTAAATTGATGGCCGGTGGAAGTGGGTCGACATGTAGTTCAGCTTGAGAGAGTGAATCCTAGTCTCATTCCCACACACTCAGCTTGAGAGAGTGAGTGGGTTAAGGTGTAGGCTGGTCTTTATGCGGAAAATGGGTGTCCGAAAGGAACACATTTGAAACGGTGTAAGTTGATCGAGAGAGAGTGTATCCCCCTTAAAGTTTAGCCTAGTTACCATTATTCTATGAATCTTCTATCGAAAAGGGTACCCAATAATCTAGCTTAACTCGTATTCCCATCACATCCCAAGGATCCCCTATCATTACTTAGAAATCGTTGTTTATTTTGTTGTTTTTACTTACTAGTGACAAAACCCCATTGTTAAATGACACTCTTGTGTCCCCCTTTAATTTACATTGTTTTTAATCATTAATGTGTTTAGCTACGACTAGTTAGAACTAATTTTATTTTTGTATTAATTCTCAAAACCTCTCTCTTGGGAATGATCCCAACCCTTCGTTGGCTTACTAAACTATTGTACGATCGTAGACACTTGCATTGGAAGTTGTGTCTTGATTACACAAACATCAAAATGGTGCCGCTTTTGGGGAGTGGTGTTATTTGAGAAATTTTAGATTAGTAGAATTTTTTTTCTTGTTAATCGTAGTTTACTAACTTAATTTTTAGTTTTGTTTTTCTTTGAAGTTGTTGATATAGGAAAATACCCTGAGCATGGCTGAGGGAAATGGTAGCAACTTGGCTGAGACGAGTCAAGAAGTCGAGAGGGACTTCAGGTTAACCGCACTGGTAACTCAATTGAACGTGTTGGCCACCAAAATAACAAAGGTGGAAAACCAGTGCAAGAGCCAAGAGAGGTACATACCTCATGAGCGAAAACAATGTAGAGACAGGGAGAACAATCGTGTCAAGGACACACTCCAAATCATTCTCCAAAAGATCAGCGAACAAGATCGAATGTTGAAAGAGATGAATGAGAATATTGAAGTGTTGAATCAAATGATTGGCTCCCATTCTAGATCGATCTAGCTGATCAGGACACTAATGAGTTATGCAGTGCCTCATCTTCACTCAAATGAACTATTGGAGTTACCTAGTAACACTAGGACCAATCCTACCAATGGAGAGTGAGTAAGGACTCGTGTCGTGCCACGATTTTAACTGAGGCGCTTCTTGGGAGGCAACCCAAGGTATTAAATGTTTTGTATACTTTTATAAATAATGGTGTGCTAGTGGTACATGTTTAAATGTTGGAAGTGTTTGGAAAATGTATATTGGTGAGTAAAAGGTCAGTCGGTGAAGCGTCGATATGGTCGGCGTGCCCGATAAAGTCCGTCGTTTGGACCTTCACTTTGATTGAAGGTCTTGTAAAAAAAGGTGAGCACAGTGACCACTCGGCGAGTGCGACTAATGTCGCCGAATGGGTGCGAACTGGATGGTTTATAATGGCCAAAAGACTTAGAATTTGAAATCCTTCACTTTCCCTCGTTTTAAAACTTCACAAACCCATACCATTGTATTATCTTCAGTATTCTTCTATTCCATTAGTATTTTAGTTGTTGATTGGTGCTCGAAGTTGGATTTCTTTGCCGCCTAGCTTTTCAATCGTGTTTTAATCGACATATAAGGTTGGTTTCTAAATCCCGAATTTACATTCGAAAACTTTGTACTCTTTTGCAATAATCGTATCATTTTGTTATGTGCTTGGCCTCTCAGATAGAATTAGAATAGTTGAATGCCTATTTTAATTTGCAAATCTTGTCTATATTGTTTTGATCGTCAAAATGCCCATAATTTTGTGCCTTGGAACGAATAAAATTTGATTGGGTGATGCTTGTATATTGTTTTGATTGATTGGGTGTAGTTTGAGTACCCCATGCATGTGCTAAATGGTGAAAATTGCTCAATAATAAAGCAGGTGAAACCACTTTTAAGAGCAAATATCTTCAAATGGCCAATTTTGGAAAAATCGGGAAAAATCTAAGTATCCTGGGGCAATGGGTAGTACGGGTCTTGTTTGAATTCCATTAGTGCATGTTTTTATTTTGTCTACGGGGATTGCGGGGTTGAATTCGAGAAGATGGATTGAAAATAGGCACGTTGGGTCGATTAGCGAGCTAGGTCAAACTCGCAGAATGACTCGGCGGTTCGCCTAATGTCCCCATCTCACCGATAATTTGGCTCCTTGACTGATATTTGATACTGTAACATTTGGCGAGAAGACTGAGGGCTGCGAAAGCACTCGCCGACTCGCCAAAAGTATTTTTATCGCCCTTTGTCTACACCCCTGAGCCTTTGTTGAACTATTAATTTCGCCAGATAATCTGTTTTTCACCGATAGTATTTGGAGATTCGCCGAGTAGGTTTTCCCATCGCCGATTTTCCAAAAATTTGCACGCTAAACCCTTCGGCGAGAGCGATCTAGCTCGCCAAAGAGGTTTGGCGAGTCTTTCTGCAACAAGATTCTATGTGATTATGTTTGACTTTCTCCTAATTTCTCTCAATCTTTTGCAGATACGGTACACACAAATCTAAATGAGCCAGCCAAGAAAAAGGAAAAGGGCATTACGATAAATAAAGGAGGATCAAATCCTCCATAGAAATGACAGTAAAATCTCCCATCGGAAGACAAAGGCAAGAGGAGAAAGCACATAGTTAGGAAAAGGATAGCTATTGAACCCCAGTTGATTTCCCTACTACTGAATCAGTGCCAGCTCAGGCACCCTCAGTAACTCCTGCACTGCCTATTACTCCTCCACTTAGATAGCTGAACAGACTAAATGGTGAAGGAGTCCGGACTATCATATGGGAGAAACTGCTATCTACAGATGGTCTGGAAGGCAAATACCCAAATGTTTTGGACACCCTCCGCTACCATTAGTTCAAGGAGTTCACACGGCCCTGAGGCCATTACCTTCCTTCCTGGGTTAGAGAGTTTTATACAGCTTATGGGGAGTTAGTGCCTAAGAACAAGAAGAAGGCAAGTGAGTTTCGACCGGTGAAGTTAGTCATGGTCAGTGGTAACGAGATGGAGTGTCACAACGATCATATTAATGTTGTATTAGGTTGACCGCTGCACTTGTCCTTCTCTTCTGCCTCTAATCGAGCAGTGAGGTTATCCAACCTAATCTTGGGGGACTCAACCAATTCCTCACAATGTGTCACCTTATCCCTTAAAAGGGCCATCACACTCTCAATTTTACATATCAATCACTATTGGCATTTCCTTCTCAACCCCTAATAAATCAACACTTGAGTCAAGGGGGCATGGGAAGTAGTAATGGGAGAAGGCACAGTAGCAGCAACAGTAGTAGTAGTAGTAATAGAAGTGGGAGGCAAAGTGGGAGATACACCTTTCTGCTCCACAGAAGGAGCAGATGTGGTTGCATCAGAAGCCAAAGATGCTGGATCAACTACGGGCATCCCACATTGATGTGTTCCCGATTAATGATAGTAACCACTAATACCATCTTGGGATGTCGAAGGATAGAGTCATTATGTGAGGGCATGATATTGCTGCTAATGAACTTAAACTAGTACCGGGCCAAAAAATTGGCCAGTTAAATCCCTCAAAATCTGCTATGTTATCCATGTAAATATGATATTCTATAACAACATTATTCTCTACAATTACTGAAACAAATATGTATAAGTTCACTTATTTACAACACTATATACATTAATATGTACAATCATTCTCTATTAATTCATCTTCCTAACATTTCCCTTAAATTGATGATATTCGATAAAAAACATCCATTTGCCTAATAGATATTGATTGTGTTCGATAAGAAGCATCAGCTATATGAAGACCACTGGACATGTGCGGAAGAGTAATGACTCTTTTATCTACAACTTCTTGTATATAATGACAATCTTCTTTGATGCACTTGGCTCTCTCATGATAAACTAGATTAGTATGAATCTGAATAACACTAGTATTATAAGAATGGTAGAAAGAAGGATTAGATTAATGAAATCCCATCTCAACAAGTAATCAACGAAGCCGTACAAACTCAGCGCTAGCAGTAGACATAGATCGATATTCAAGCTTTGTTGATTATTTGGATACACGATCTTGCTTCTTACTCTTCCAAGATATCAATGATTTTCTAAGAAACGTGCACCAACCAATGATTAAATGATGAGTATCAGGACATTGTGCCTATTATGAATCACTAAAAGCAGTAATACAAATAGCAGAAAATCTAGTACAGAATAAACCATGAGTAGATGTTCCTAGAAAATACCTAATGATGCAAGGAATTGTTAGAAATTTGAGATTTGGGGGAGCTTGCATACATCCCATATAGGTGATGAGAACAAATTATGTGGAGATTTCATATAAATATCTTCTTTAAGATCAGAATGGAAAAAAACATTTTTGACATCCATTTGATGAAGAGACAATTTTTTTGAAGAAACGATCGTAATAATTGTTTGCACCGTAGTCATTTTGTTATTGGTACAAAAGTCACTTCATAGCCCACATCTGTAATGACCTATTTCCATCGTTATAGAAAAACCATCGGGGAAAATTTTTGGGCCAGAAAACCTTTTTGTAGCAACTTGAGATTTCCTATCCTAGTTTAGATTTGGACAAAATCGGAGTCAGTGAGGTCTGGGGAAATCTGGTAACAAATACGAGATTTAATATTGAATGTGATTACATGAGTGGATAGCTGAGACTTTAAGAAACCCGTACAACTTTACGGAATTGAATTCAGGAGAGTAGAACTCCCAAAACTGATCTTAACATGAGAAGGTAGTTTCCTAGTGTCGTGGGTTGAAGGTATGTTGTGAAATGGGGATTTGAAGCTCTTAAATCGACTCTCTATTTCCATGCAAGCTGCCAGGGCAGGTTTATTCCCGCCAGTGTTGTAGCACCTCACTTTTTGGAAGAACTAGAATTAAAAAGAAACTATTTTTGGAACTAATAAAATTCGGGAAAGTTTGACAAAGTTAAGCAACGTATGAGTTTTGGGTCAACTTAAAATAACCATAACTCCTAGATCAAGATGATTTAGTTGTGCTACAAGTTACCTTAGGAAAGATCTTTGAATTATCTTTCCAATGCCACCGAGTTTGCACAGTTTCGAGTTTGTACGAGGGAGATATGCCTATTTGAAGTTGCGATGTAAAGATAAAGAAAGTCAAAACCGGATTTTAGAAGGGTATTATGGTCTTTTCACTATCCAATTATTTGATTTAATTTTCGGTAATTAAGTTGGGGTTTGGATTCACTTTAGGATTTATCAAATTAAGTTAGGGTTTTGAGAGAAGAGAAAAAAAGAGGACAAAAAGAGGAGAAGCAGCAAGGAATCGCCAAGTTCTTGAAGTTTTGCTTCAGGATATCACCAAGGGTTGATTACTACGAGGTATGTGAGATTTCATAGCATTGGGTTAGTTCACCCATGCGCCAATCATGTTTTATTTCAGCATATTCATGTTCTTGAAAGAATTGTTCATCAGTTCTTGATGAATGTTGTTGAAAGTTTCGTTTGAATCTTAATTGTTAAGGTTTTAGGGAGTTTTTGGGTTAGTTGCATGAGATCTAAGGTTGTTTTGAGTAGATTCTTGAATATTTTGGATATGTATTCAAATTTAAGTGTTTGGGGAAGGAACCAATCGAATCAGGAAGGTTTAGAGTTGAAAAACGAGCAAGAAAATTCGTCAAAAATCTGGGAACAGGTCTTGGGCGCCACACCACTCAGAGCACCCCAAAACAAAGTCTGTAGTTTTGGCTCTAGGGCACCGCGCCAGCCAGTGCGCCCCAACCTAGACTCTATAGTTTTGCCTCTGGCGCCACACAGAGTGCCAGGGACGCCATGTCTTCTACCTTTTCGTACTACTTTCCGTACAAGTTTCCTTTGAAATATACCTATGTTTTCTAGTTGATTTCTACACTCTAAAGTACGTCTAAACAATATGAAATCATCCATAACATGAGATCATGAGACTTGAATCTATAATTCAATTCAAGGAAAGGTAAGAGTCAAGTTAAGAGAAGTTATGAGTCAAGTCAATAGAAGTTAAGAGTCAGGTGAAGAGAACATCATAGTGTTCCAAAGGTCTTTTACTAAGGCTTTAACTTTGTTTTAGGACTTGAGTTTTGAGTTGAGTAAAGAGTAAATAGTAATGATTGAAGTTCATTTCGTCGAAAAGAGTATATCGGGATTATGTATTCCCAAAGAGTAAATGTTTTCACATTTAAATAAGAAAGGAAACTGAGATTTTGAAAGAGCCTTTGAGCTAGTTTTCAGTAAAGAGTAAACGCTTTCACAATTAAGCAAGAGAGGAAACGTTGATTTCCAAAAGATGCTTTGAACAAAGTTTTGATCAATTATCTCAAACCACAGAGCTATGTTTTTAAATATATTGAGCTAGTATATTTTGGGAGTAGTATTGAGCACTGATATGGAGGAGAGATCAGACAACTCCCTGCCTCCATAAACCATGTAGCCACAATGGGTATAAAAGAGTCATACTTTTTAGATGATTCCTTAGTGCTTTTTACCATAGACTAGTGGATCCACTTAGTAGTCAGGTTCTATACGCCTGGCAAGGTACAAGACGACCCTGACAGCGTGAGGCAAAACACTGTATCATAACAATATCTCTTAAGTGATGGTTGTCAATTAGAGAAACTCCCACAGAAGTATTTTGTATTCTTATATACACATAATTATCTTGTGTTTTTATATACATCTAGAGTTTATATTGTATCTTTGCATACATAGAGAGTTACTATTGTATTGCTAAATACACAGAGTTGTTATCCATGTTTTAAAGCTTTTCTTTATATTGCACTTATTTATACTGCTTTAATTGAAATGAGTTAAGTTAAGTTGAGTTGAGTTGATCCCAGGTATGTTGTTTCAGTTCCTTTCAAGCTTATGTCTTGTCTTAAAATTCCTCTCGCTTGCTCGTACATTCAATGTACTGACACCATTTGGCCTGCATCATTTTATGATGCAGATACAGGTAACCAGGATCAACATCTACATCATCATAGAGTCTAGTTGAACTTCAAAGTTGTTGGTGAGCCTCCTTGTTTCCGGAGGACCCCTTTCATTGTTTTTAAGTATTTTAGTTTGTTAGGATGTCGTGTGTCTTGTCCCGACGTCCATCTCAGTTGTTTAGAGGCTTCATGAAGTGGATAAAATAGTGGTGTGGATACAACTCCTGTGACTTAGGATTGTTTTACCGGAGCTTTTCTAGACAGGTTTTTCCCTAGGGAGTTGAGTGAATCTAAGGCACATGATTTTATGATCTTGAAGTACGGTTCAATGTCTGTCCAAGAGTACGGGCTAGAGTTCATCCAACTCTCCAGGTATGCTCCTTACACGGTTGTCGATCCAAGGGTACGAATGAGTAAACTTTTGTTTGGGGTATCCTATCTGGTGAAGACCGAGTGCAGGAATGCTACGCTTCTAGGGGACATCGATATCTCTAGACTAATGAATCATGCTCAGCAGGCTCAGGGAGATAATCTTAGGAAAATTTCTAAGGACTACAAGAAGTCTAGAACAGGGAATTATGAATATTCTCAACAGAGATTGAGTGGTGGAAATCACTTACAGTTTCAGCAGAAATCTACAACCCCAGCACCTTCATCACCTAGTGCTCTATCCCCCAGGTTTTGATAGGATCAGAAAGGTAGGACATCAGGTTCTAAGGCTCTAAGAGTACTTTTGGCAACAAGACTTTCCTAACTTGTCCAAAGTGTGGTAAGAACCATTCATCCGAGTGTCTTGCAGGCATGGAAAGGTGCTTTGGGGGTGCTCATTCTGGTCATAAGTTGAAGTATTGTCTATCCACCAAAGCAGTGGCAAAGGGGTGACAATAATAAGGTCGAGTCTACAACTCCAGCATAACCAACAGGTCGCCCAACTTAGTAAGGTATTTCTTCTGGTACAGGTGGCGGTCAGCGCCAGAATAAATTGTATATTCTCCATGTTCACCAGGTCGATGAAGAATCTCCTAATATGGTCACTAGTACATTACGAGTCATTCCTTTAGATGTTTATGCTTTGTTAGATCTAAGGGCTACACTATATTTTGAAACTCCCTATATGACAGTAAACTTCAGTGTCAGTCTAGAAAGTCTCTCAGATCCCTTCTCAGTCTTTACTTCAGTTGGTGACTTAGTTATAACTAGACGGGTATATAGAAATTGCCCTGCCATAGTTTCTCTGAAAGCCACTTCAGCAGACCTTGTAGAGTTATAAATGGTAGATTTTGATATCATTCTAGGAATGAATTGGTTACATTCTTTTTATTGCTCAATAGATTGTAGAACCAAAACAATTAGATTTCAGGTTCCAAATGAGCTAGTCTTAGATTGGAAGGGTAGTAGCTCAGTGACTATACGTCGGTTTATCTCTTTCCTTAAGGCCAAAAAAAGATCTCAAAAGGGTATGTCTATCATCTTGTTTGGGTTAAAGATTTAAACTCTGAGACCTCAACCATTTTGTCTGTCCCGGTGGTAACAGAGTTTCCAGAAGTGTTTTCGAAAGATCTTCCCAGAGTTCCTCCGGAAAGGGAAATCAACTTCAGAATAGATCTCCTCTGTAACAACTCAAATTTGAGAAAATAGAAAAAATACAGCTTTCTAGACCTAGTGCAAGAACCACGGTAGCCACCTACAGTATGTGGTCTGACACACAGTCCATAGGCAGGGTCCATCGTTGGGCACCAAATATTTATGGTATCTGACCCCACCGACGGTCGACCAGAATGGTCCGGGGTTGGACCTACAAACCGTAGGTATGGGTCAGCAGCCAATTGGAGGGAATTGGCTATTGGGTCAACTTCAAACGGTCATATCGTTTAGCAGAATGAAATAGGTGGCCCATGACCTATCCAATGAAAGATAATTGAATCCTCTTTCCAACTCCATCAAGTTTACTAAAATCCAATCTCAGAGTAAAAAGTTATGCTCATTTTAGTGAAGCATTGTCGGGTAGAGCTTGACCGATGATCCCTACCGACGGTTAGTAGGTCAGGTGACAGTCCGTAGGTCCCTCCGTGGATGAACTTCTTCAGCTTTTAAGTTAGGGTCATTTAGGTTACTTTTCCCATACGTTGGGGCACCTATACTATGTCATTTTACTCAGTTTAAGCCTAATAACTTAATCAGACATAACCAAAACCTTTATTCACCAAAAATAACCAAAACATAGAGCTAAAAGGAGAAAAAAGAAGCAATAGTATCCCAAGAACAATCAAAAGGTTTGCATAAAGTTTCCGCTTCGAAATCAAAGGATTTCTCTATAAGATTTCATCAACAAGTATGTGGGATTTCACTAGTGGATTCCTTTCGTCCCCTTAGTCCCTAGAATATAGTCAGATTCTTGATTTTCTATACCTTGCTTAGACCTAGGGTTTCTAAAACCTTTGATAGTTGGTGTGATTTAGCTTTTATAGTAATCGTAATCGAATTATAATGTTTTCTTGGAAAGATTGCTTAGTTCCTTCCATGAAACTCAGAACCCTAGTTGTGTAGATTCTGTTAGTTCATGAATTACACTAGCTAGGTCAGTTAAACTGATAAACATGCTACAGTTTATGAGTGTTTCATTGTCAGTACTTAAATGTTGCATTCTCAGTTTTACATGCAAGAATATTGAGCTATCCAGTATTTCAGTTATGTTATGTCATACGCAATTCCAGTTGGGGGTAGGCTTAGCATCGATTTGGACTAGGGTTTAGCTACCCTCATAGTCCTTGAACTACGTGCCCCATAGGTATAAGTCCTATTTTTTGGGCATCAGATTTAGTGATCACCCTAGTGATGCCTTTATACCTCTAGCAAAGTATATTGGGTCCTCTTGATGGGCGTATACATCGGACTTTGTGTTCAGCTCATGTGGTTTTATGTTGGTTAGTAGTAGCTCCGACAGTCAGACTCTAATTCAGTTCACCAGGTTTTTAGTTATACTTCAGTATTCAGTCTCAGCATGTCATGTTCATGATTAATATTTGATCATTGCATTCAGTTCAGTTCTTTTTCAGTATATTTCAGCATTTACATCCTGTTCAGATTATATCATTGCACAGTTATGCTTTGTTCAGCTATTATCTATATGATGGATGCTTAGTACATTCCAAGTACTGACGCATACTCCATGCTACATCCTTTCATGATGTAGGTTTAGGTACTCCGTATTCAGATCATGCATAGATCAGTTCCCGATTCGTATTCAGCAGCTTCAGTAGTGAGTCATCAAACTTAGAGGAAAATAGATATGTTTTTCATATTTAGTTCTTCCATTTTAGTTTCTGTTTTTCTAGGGTTAGCTGGGGGAATGTCCAAGCAACTCTAGTCAGTTAGAGGCTTTTTCAGACACAATATTAGAATCAGCTTTAGTTTTGAGTGATTGTTCAGCTAAACTCTTAGTAAGTTTTAATGTATTCAGATTAGGTAGGTATTCCCCACTTCTAGTTTTATCATATTTTAGATTCCACATAGTATCTCTGTATTTAGTTGTTTTAGTATGCTTATGATATGCCAACTTTACGGTTAGCTTGTGGTCACTCATGATCCTAGGTCCCGTGTTTACATTAAGGGGTAGCCTCGGGGCGTGACAAATTTGGTATCAAAGCATTAGGTTCAAGACTCCTAGGATTTCTAAAAGCCACACTAAGTAGAGTTTCTTTCATGGGTGTGAAGCCCGCCACATCTATGAGGGGGAGGCTATGAAGTGTTCTAACAAAACCTTCCCTTCTTTCTTTTCAAACTCATGCTATAGAGTATCAACTTTACCAAACCTCCTCCTAACTCGTACTCGTCACATTTCAGAAAATGCCCCCAGAAGAGTTTACATAAGGAATCAGCCAACAACTCTAGCAAAGCCTTTGAATCAGCAAGTCACACATGCCTATTTCAGGGTTGCTTTCCAAGTGCCTACTCAGTCTAGGACCACGCAGGTCAATCACCATGTTCTGGCCCCAGAACCGCCGTAAAATAACACTGTTGTTGTAAGAATATAGTTTTTCACTCAGATGAACCCTTAGGATTTTCATGGGTCTAAGTAAGAAACAAGAGTTTCTCAGCGACATAGAGAAGATAATGGTCATTATGGGTGTTACTCTAATCGATAGTGTGGATTTAGCTGACTCTCAGTTAAAGGGAGTGGCCTACACTTAGTACCAATAGTAAGAGAATTACAAGTCTTTCGTTTATATGTTTATGGGTTCTTAGATCCAGGGGATACATATTATTCTGTAACTCCTTATGTATTAGTAAAACTTCAGTGTCAATAATCCAAAAACTCTCTCAGAATCCTTTTCAGTCTTTACTCCAATTGGTGACCCAATTATAACTAGACGGGTATTCAGAAATTGCCCTATCTTAATCTCATAGAAAGTCACCTCAGCAAATCTTTTAGAGTTAGAAATGGTTAACTTCGATATCATTTTAGGCATGGATTGGTTACATTTGTGTTATGCCTCAGTCGATTGTAGGACTAGGATCATTCAGTTTTAGTTTCCAAACGAGCTAGTCTTAGAATGAAAAGGTAACAGTTTGGTGCCTATAGGTCAATTTATCTCATACCTTAAGTCCATGAAGATGATCTCCAAAGGGTATATCTATCATCTTGTTCGGGTTAAGGATTCAAACTACGAAACTCCAACTCTTGAGTTCGTCCCAGTAGTGAATATGTTTCCAGAAGTATTCCCAGAAGATCTTCTCGGAGTTCCTCCCGAAAGGGAAATTGACTTCGGAGTAGATCTCCTTCCACATACCTAACCCATTTCGATTCCTTCTTACAAAATGGTTTCTGCTGTAGATAAGGGCTTCATCAGACCTAGTATCTCTCCATGGGGTGTTCCAGTGTTGTTCGTGAAAAAGAAAGTTGGTTCTCTCAGAATGTGCACTGACTACCGCCAGTTGAACAAAGTTATAATCAAGAACAAATACCCTATCCGTGCGATTGATGACCTGTTCGACCAACTTCATGGTGCTAGTTATTTTTCAAAGATACACTTCAGATACGACTATCATTAACTCTGATTGAGAGATAGTGACATTCCAAAGACAACCTTCAAAACTTGGTATGGTCATTATGAATTTGTAGTTATGTCTTTCGAACTAACAAATGCTCCTACAACTTTCATGGACTTAATGAGAAAGGGTGTTTAAAAAGTATTTAGATTTGTTTTTATTGACTTTATTGATGATATCCTCATATATTCTCGGACTGAGGAGGAACATGCAACTCATCTGAGAGTTGTTCTACAAACTCTCAAGGATCACCAATTATTCGTTAGGTTCAACAAATGTGAATTCTAGTTACAGTCAGTCACTTTCCTTGGTCATGTGGTATCTAGTGAAGGAATCTGAGTGGAATCTCGGAAAATAGAGATAGTCAAGCAATGGCCCAGACTCATTTCTCCAAAAGATATCAAAAGTTTCTTGGGGTTGGCTGGTTACTACGGGAGATTTATTGAAGAATTTTCATCTATAGCTTTTCCATTGACCAAGTTGACTAAAAAAAGGTCATGTTTCAGTGGTTAGATGAGTGTGAGAAAAGATTCTCAGAACTGAAGACTAGGTTGACTACAACACCCGTCTTGACTCTACTAGATGGTTCAGAAGGCTATGTGATTTATTGTGATGCATCCAAGTTCACCCTAGGTTGTGTGTTGATGCAATGACGTAAGGTTATATCTTATGCTTCTAGACAACTTAAGGTCCATTAGAAGAACTACCCAACTCATTAACTTGAGCTTGCAGCATTATTATTTGCCCTAAAGATTTGTAGACTGTAACAAACCGGAAAAACTAGTTAGACCAAACTAATGCTTGACGGAATCTAGTAGGTGAAACTAGAGCAACACATATGAGTTTGAAGTTGGAAACTTTATTAAGTGTTGTTAAATGGTTTCCCGAGTGAAGGTTGAGGATTTAGGGGTTAAACGTCAATATACGACTATAACGCCCGAAAACTAGTAAGCTGAACTAGTTAGTCGTAGAGACTTTCGTAGGAGTTTTTGGAGTGTCATATGCGGGTTAAAACTATACGAAGTGACTCCCGTACTTTGAGTGACGTGTTTAGGGGTCAAAAGTCTAGGTATGACCCCCCAAGGACAACCCAAGGGATCCATGAGGAGGACCCCAACACTACCCAAAAAGCAGTCAAAACTGCTTGGATTAAGAGTCCAATTGACGAACCATCAATGGACCCAGGCCCCATGTGTTGATGTCGTGAGTCATGGCCTGTCAAGGCCTGCAACATTTAGCCTCAGTACCTATCAACGAATCCCCTTTGATGCCCCATGATCCCATCCACGATCCGTGGATGGGTGGTCCATAGGTGGGGACAATTTTTGAGATTTTAGTTTAAGTTAGGGTTTGGGAATTAGTTAGGTATTTAATTTTTTTTAGTCTAGGGTCATTTTATACTGATTTAATAGACCTACATAAACACTTTTGAGTCATTAAAACACCTTTTAATAAATCATAACCCAAGACCCCAAATAAAATCCCAACTTTCCTTCCCTCTAAGAATCTTCTCTGTAGACTTGATTGAAGAACATAGGAAGGGATCATGCTAGAGCTTCAAGAAGAAGAATTTTTCATATGAATTTGATGGTATTCTATACCTAAGGTATGTATGATTTTCATTCTTGGTTAGCTATCACCAAGAAGCCCCTCCAACTATGTTTTCATATTCCCCAAATCTAGGGTTTTCAAATCTAGTCATGGGTCTTCTTCCAAAATGAATTCAATTGTTTAATTGAGGTTTAGATTAATTTTGATGATTTATGATTAGATTAATGGAGTATTGATGGTTTTTGATGAAAATCTCCCTTGGACCCATGATTTCCTCTTCTTTCTAAATTGTGAACTAAGGTGTGACTTGATTGGTCATGGAAGCTTAATAATCTATTATGTTTAGGTTTATTATGTTGTTGAATCATGATGTCTCTCTATCTAACATGGTAATTATAGTAAGTCAGGATTGATCTTTATTCTTATCATTGAAAGGCAATTCTCTGGGGTTTTATATGTTAATGAAGAGTGTATATGAACTTGTTGATCCCCTAGAATGGTGGAGGTGTTTAATTAAGATGTGGTTACTTGATTATTACTATAATTCTACATGTATTCTGGATTAACCTAAGATTCTAGGGTTATTTCATGAAAGAAACAATTTGAGAGTTTAGATGTGATCCTCCAAGAATGATGCATTTCATCATGTAATAACTTAGTTTAGATCACCTAGACTTGAATTGATTAAGAATAACACTTCTTAACATGGATTGACTTGATTATGATATTATGTGCATGTTGATGAATACTTGAAGTATACGTTGACAATCATGATGTGATTAAGGTATTGATTAGTTATTGGATTATGGTATTCCCTTATCTAATGTGCTATTGCTATATGTTTGGAATGAGTTGGTCCATAGTCTTGAAGGGCATATTGTGAAGGTTTGTGCATGTTGACAAGGTTGTGTGTGAACTCATGATTTACTTAGAGGTTCAAAGTCTTACGAATATTGTGTATATTGTGGTATTGTTGAAAAGGACATTCTTCCCTTACCCTTTACACTTAATTATGAAGGAAGTGTCTATGATGATAATGTTATTGATTGTGTCATTGCAAGGAAAATTACACACACACACGATCCATGCATAAACATGAGTATGATGTAGCAATGGTGCTATTTGATAGGATAGTTCTCATATGCACCTTTACACATTATAATGCATGAAATATATAACTTATCTAGAATGATAAGGATGTTATTGTGTTGATTGAAAGGCTAATTCTCATGAAATCACTATGAATATTAATGTGAAATGTTTACTCACTTGTTGATGGTTCTAAAGCGGAAGGATATTCTCACTTAATGAATCTTTGAGCTATTATGATGAATGTTGGTTTGAGTGCCTAGTGCATTCTCTATTGAACATGAACCTAAGTAAAGGCGTAATGACTTTTAAAGGTAAATAGGCTTAGCACCGAGTGGGTATGAACAAGTTAGATAGGAAGCAAGTCCTGCTTCAAAACATAGGTTGTCTTATCAGATGGAAACCTTTTACGCTAGATGTCCGGCTTTCTAGTAGCAATCTCCTTATCCCATAACTATGTGCCCACATATGTCTTTAGCTAGTGGATCCACGTTAAAGCATTAGGATAGTTCTACCCTAGGCAAGTAGGATGCCCTCTTTTCAGTATGGGGATAGAACACCGAATTCCATGTAGCTCAAATGGTCTATGTCGGTTAATGCTACTTTCCCTAAATAATGAAGATAATGAATAAGACATGAACTATTCTATGACTTCTTAATGAGTTTTACTTAGTAGGTGTGGGGGTATGAAACTTCACTTTTACATTGCACAAGTAGACTTAGTGGGATTTCATAGGATGGTTTCTTTATGTTAATGATGCGATTTGAATAAATGCATGTGTATTGGATGGATAGTTGTTATGAATGACTCTCCTTGTGTCATGTATTGTTCCAAGGTAGCTTCAAGGGAATACTTAGTAGGGTTGGTATTAGGGGATGCCAATCATACATTGCACAAGTGCGTCTTAGGGGTTGCTTATGTGATATTTACTTAATGATGAGATGATATTGGTATTTGACTTTGTATTCCTTTACGATTGGAGGCTATGTATTGTGAAGATTGGGATGTATATCATATTGATGTTGGAAACTATGTTTGTTATTATAATGATATCTCTCACGTTATAATGAAATGTATGTAAGTTGCCTTATTGGTTGCACTTTCCAACAATTTCAAAGATGATGTTCAAAAATGGCATAAAGCATGATTTCAAATGAAATGTCCCTTTTTATGCATGTTTTAATGGTTTTTGTGCATGGTTTCCATACTTGGTACTTTTTGTGCTAACCCCATCTTTCTACATTTTCTATAAGTGTAGGCTTTTGGAGATATGGGATTCCATCCTCGTGGCTAGGTTCATAGGAGATAAAGAAGAAGGAGACTGGTGAGTCCTCATTGTATTCGAGGGCTCTACCATATGTCATTTATTGTCTTTTTTTGCGTTTTATACTTTGGTTGTAAGGGCTATGTCCCTAAGTTGTATTTTCAAGAGTTTTATTCCAAGTATAATAGATGGTTGAGACATAGTGTCATAGATTCTATTTTATTTTATAAAAGATTTCCATTGTAAAGAAAAAATTTAAATTCCGCACTATTTTTCCTATGCTTTAATGTTCATGTATGCTAGGTGGCTTGTATGCAACCCCTTCGGGGTCAATTACGCGGTGTTACTTCTAGGGGGTAACCTTGGGTCGTGACAAACTTCGTATCAGAGCATAAGGTTTATGGGATGGTTTTGGGATCTCTCAGACCACATCTAGTAGAGTCTTACATATAAATATGAAGCGCGCCACATTTTATGAATAGGAGGCTATGTGATGTTAGGATAAACTTCAGTTCTTCATTCTTTGAGTCGTGCGATAGAGTTTAACCTTATAGGGTCTTTCTTCTAATCTTTATCCAGTGATCCATAGGATATGACTACTCAAGGAGCTTCCACGGGTGGGTTTGAAGAAGACTATGATGATCAAGGAGATTCTCCTCAAGATCCTCGAGTTCCTATTGACTTAATGCCAAATGAGGAGATTAGGTACGGTATTCTTTGGTTGACTCAAGTCGGGATAGAGATTCCAGATTTTTATGGGTCAAGAATGGAGGAATATACTCTAGAGTTTATAGAGGAAATATCTAGGGTGCTGAACTTTGTAGGAGTAACATCGATAGAGAAGGCGGAATTGGCCAATTACCAATTGAAAGATGTTGCTCTAATGTGGTTTAGTCAATGGAAAGGAGCGAGGCCCGTAGAAGCGGGACCCATGGAATGGGAAAGATTTAAAAATGAGTTCATTGATAGGTTTTACCCTTTAGAGGTGAGAAAGGCTAAGATACTTGAGTTTGTTAACCTTCATCAAGGTAGGTTGAGTGTTGAGGAGTATGGTCTGGTGTTCACTAGGTTGTCAAGATATGTTCCATCCATAGTGGCCAACCCTATGATTAAAATAAGTAAGTTTGAGTCGGGTTTATCCTACTTGATAAAGAGGGAATGTAGTATGGTCATTCTTGACAATGATATGGATATGGATTATCTTGTGATTCGTGCTCAACGGTGTGAAAAGGAGAAACTTGAGGAGAGGCCTAGAGGAACAAAGAGGTATAGGCTTGAAGATGATAACTCCTCACAAGAAGGGCCTTATGGTCAAAGCTCTTCCAATATTCCCCTTAAGTATAACCAAAAGGAGGTGCCTACCCCAAAATCTCAAGGAGTGAGTGGTAGTGGGTCTTATGTGATTAGGCCTAGTTGTACTAGGTTTGGAAAGAAACATGATCGTAAGTGTCTAGCCAACACAAAGGATTGCTATGGTTGTGGTGGGAGTGACTACAAAATAAGAGATTGCCTGGTGCTTTTGGCTAGAAGAAGAGACATGAAGAAAATTAGGACCGATGCAGTTCAAGCTAGAGGTGAACAGGCGTGTCCTCCTAAGGTGGCTACCGGTATGTGTTTTATGCTTACCTCAATTTCGATAATACTTGTCTTTTGTGACTTAATTAATTAGATATGATGAAATTTTTGTTGTCCTTAGTACTCATGGGTCTAACTATGGCCATATGTGGTTGTTGGTATAACCTAACTTAGCCCCAATGAGTTCTAGGATGTGTTAGACTTTTGGTGGAATAGTGGTGCTTAATTGGTGCCTAGAGATGTTGAGTGAGTAGATTCCTTTGAAAGAGGATGGAAGTGAAATCATCCATGGTTTAGAATCATATTGTGTGATGAATGTGAAGATTTAGTTATGACTTGCTCTGACCTTAGAGTTGAAAGAAGTGATGTTGTAAAGAGTTTGTATAGGTTTACCCCAAGTAAGGGATAATGTACTTAGATGGTAAGGTCATTGAGTGTCCTTGATGTTTATGAATTAGGCTTGCTTGAAATTCTCACCTTAAAGAGTGTAGTGGGTTTGAAAGGTTTACTCTCAGTTTGGTTGGATTCAGATGCATGATTATTAGACCTCTTTTGGTTTTAGAGCACGGTAAGGTTAAAATGAGCCTTGGTAAAGCTTGAGTTTGTTAGAAAGGAGTAGTATTTGAGGTTTTTGGTAAAAAGGGGCTCACTCCTAAGGGGGAGATCATGTGCTTGAGTAGAAATATTAATTGAGAGTCCCAATGTCCTCATCTTTTCTTCTATTCCTATTCTAGCTTGAGACCAAGAGTTCCTTTTTGGGGCTTCTTTTGTGTTTATGAGTCATGAGTGTATTAGAAATTTCCATGATCTCCTTATGTTATGTATGTTTTTGAAATATTTTTACTTTGTATAAAATGTATTTTTCATGATTTACAGGTTCTTCATGTTGTTGTGAATTCTATTATGGAGATGGCATATTTGACTTCATGAGATGGTGTAATGAGCATTCTTTGTTGTGTTTTGATGAAATGGCACTTGGGCTCCATGTTGACTGTGTTGAGCTTGCTTTTAATGAGAAAATGTAATTCTTCCTACGATTATGTGATTAAGGATGTTTAGAAGTGATGATATAGGCTCACTCCTAAGGGGGAGATGGTATGCCTAGCTAATATTATTGTTGTGTGCTTATATGTTGCCATGACATCTTATATAATACATGTTCCTGAGGACTTGTGTTTCGAAAGAAAATGAGTTTAAGTGAAATTGTTTCCCCAATGTTGTGGTGCTTTGAGTAAGAGTTGCTTATTGTACTTCACGACAAGAATTAATGGTCATGTTTTAGTTAGGAGATGGTATTCCCTCCTTGAACATGACAAGTCATGAGAATCTCATGCATGAATAGGTTGTTTAGGTATAGTTCATACTTCCTTATATTGCATTGATCATGTTAAGTTGGGGTTGATGTTTCCTCCTTGAATAAGGGCACATTGTGAATAGTGTATTTTGAGTTGTGCATTATTTTGAAGTTTCATGCATGATTGGGCTGCTAGTCTTGAGTCTTAAAATTCCAAAAAAAGGTGTTTAAAGTGTCATTCGAGGACGAATGTTTCTAAGGGGGAGATAATGTAACAAGCCAGAAAAACTAGTAAGACCTAGATATTGCTTGATGGAATCTAGTAGGTGAAACTATAGCCTCACATGTGAGTTTGAAGTTGAAAACCTGATTAAATGTTGTTAAATGGTTTCCATAGTGAAGGTTAAGGAATTTAGGGGTTAAATGTCAAGATACGACTATAACGCCCATAAATTAGTAAGTTGAACTAGTCAGTCCTAGAGACATTGGAAGAGTTTTTGGAGTGTCGTATGAGGGTTAAAACTTAACGAAGTGACTCCCGTACTTAGAACGACATGTTTAGGCATTAAACGTCCGGGTACGACCCCCAAGGACCACCCAAGGGGTCCTTGAGGAGGACGATCACGAGTCCAATTGACGGACCATCAATGGACCCACACCCCATGGGTTGGGGTCGTGGGTTAAGGCCTATCAAGGCATGAAACATTTAGCCTCAGTACCTAGCCACAAACCCCCTTTGACACCGCGTGAACCCATCCACGATCCGTGGATGGGTGGTCCGTAGGTGGTGATAGTTTTTGAGTTTTTAGTTTAAATTAGAGGTTTGGGAATTAGTTAAATATTAAATTATTTTAATCAAGGTTCGTTTTATACTGATTTAGCAGACCTATATAAACTATTTTGAGTCATTAAAACACCTTTTAATAAATCATAACCCAAGACCCAAAATCAAATCCCAACTTCCCTTCCCTCCAAGAGTCTTCTCTCTAGACTCCATTGAAGAACATAGGAAGGAATCAAGCTAGAGCTTCAAGAAGAAGAATTTTTCATATGAATTTGATGGGATTCTACACCTAAGGTATGGATGCTTTTCATTCTTGGTTAGCTATCACCAGGAAGCCCCTTTAACTATGTTTTCAAATTCCCCAAATCTAGGGTTTTCAAATCTAATCATGGGTCTTCTTCCAAAACAAATTCAATTATTTAATTAAGGTTTTATTATGATTGGTTTTGATGATTTATGGTTGCATTAATGTAGTATTTATGGTTTTTGATGAAAATCTCCCTTGGACCCATAATTCCCCTACTTTCTAAATTGTGAACTAAGGTGTGACTTGATTGGTCATGGAAGCTTAATAATCGATTATGTTTAGGTTTATTATGTTGTTGAATCATGATGTCTCTCTATCTTACATGGTAATTCTAGTAAGTTAGGATGTATCTTGATTCTTAGCCTTGAAGGGCAATTTGCTAGGGTTGTATATGTTGATGAAGATTATATATGAACTTGTTGATCCACTTGAAAGGTGGAGGTGTTTAATTATGATGTGGCTACTTGATGATTAATATAATTCTACATGTATTCTTGATTAACGTAAGATTCTAGGGTTATTTCATAAAAGAGGCAATTGAGGGTTTAGATGTGATCCTCCAAGAATGATGTATCTCTTCATGTAATGACTAAGTTTAGATCACCTAGACTTGAATTGGTTTAGGATAACACTTCTAAACATGGATTGACATTATTGTGATATTGGGTGCATGTTGATGAATACTTGAAGTATAAAGTGCCAATCATGATGTGATTAAGGTATTGATGAGTTATTGGATTATGGTATTCGCTTTTCTAATGTGCTATTGCTATATGTTTGGAATGAGTTGGTCCATACCCTTGAAGGGCATATTGTGAAGGTTTGTGCATGTTGACAAGGTTGTGTGTGAACTCATGATTTACTTAGAGGTTCAAAGTCCTATGAATATTGTGTATATTGTGGTACTGTTGAAAAGGACATTCTTCCCTTACCCTTTACACTAAATTAAGAAGGAAGTGTCTATGATGATAATGTTGTTGATTGTGTCATTGCAAGGACAATTACACACACACACTTTCCATGCATAAACATGAGTATGATGTATCAATGGTGTTAATTGAAAGGATAGTTCTAATATGCACCTTTACACATTATTATGCATGAAATGTAAAACTTGTCTAGGATATGAGGATGTTATTTTGTTGACTGAAAGGCTAATTCTCATCAAAACATTATGAATGTTAATGTGAATGGTTTACTCACTTGCTGATGGATCTAAAGTGAAAGTATATTCTCACTTAATGAATCTTTGAGATATTATGATGAATGTTGGTTTAAGTGCCTAGTGCTTCTCTATTGAACATGAACCTAAGTAAAGGCTTAATATCTTTTAAAGGAAAATAGTCTTAGCACCGAGTGGATATGAACAATGATATAGGAAGCTTTTACATTTAGCAAGTCCGACTTCCTAACATAGGTTGTCTCATGAGATGGACACCTTTTATGCTAGAATTCCAAGTTTCTAGTAGCAATTTCCTTATCCCATAACTATGTGCCGACATAGGTCTTTAGCTAGTGTATCCACCTAAAAGCTATTACGATAGTTCTACCGTAGGCAAGTAGGACACCCTCTTTTTGGTGTAAGAGTAGAGCACCAGATTCCATGTAGCTCACATGCTCTATATCGGTTAATGCTACTTTCCCTATGACTTCTTAATGAGTTTTACTTAGTAGGAGTGAGGGTATGGGACTTCACTTTTACATTTCACAAGTAGACTTAGTGGGATGTCATGGGATGGGTCCTTTATGTTAATGATGAGATTTGAATGCATGCATGTGTATTGAATGGATAGTTGTTTTGAATGCCTTTCCTTGTGTTCAAGTGTTGTTCATGACCGAGGTAGCTTCAAGGGAATACTTAGTAGGGTTGGTATTATCGGATGCCAACCATACTTTACACAAGTGTTTCTTAGGGATTGCTTATGTGATGTTTACTTAATGATAAGAATCTTGGTATTTGACTTTGTATTCTTTTATGATTGGAGGCTAGGTATTGTGAAGATTGGGATGTGTGTCATATTTTTATTGGAAACTATGCTTGTTATTATAGTGATATCTCTCATGTTATAATGAAATGTATGTGAGTTGCCTTATTGGTTGCATTTTCCAACTATTTCAAAGATGATGTTAAAAAATGGCATAAAGCATGATTTCAAATGAATGTCCCTTTTTATACATGTTTAAATGGTTTTTGTGCATGACTTCCATACTTGGTACTTTTTGTGCTAACCCTATCTTTCTACATTTTCTATAAGTGTAGGCTTTGGAGATATTGGTTTCCATCCTCGTGGGTAGGTTCATATCAGATCAAGAACAAGAAGATTGGTGAGTCCTCATTGTATTCGAGGGCTCAACCTTATGTCCTTTATTGTCTTTCTTTTTCATTTTAGACTTTGGTTTTAAGGGCTATGTCCCTAGATGGTTGAGACATAGTGTCATAGATTCTATTTTATTTTATAAAAGACTTCGACTGTAAGAAACATTTTAAATTCAATATTATTTTTCCTATGCTTTAATTATGTCGTGTTACTTCAAGGGGGGTACCTCGGGTCGTGACAGAGACACTACTTGCATGGTGTTCATGTTGACCTATTCACATATGATAAGAGCCTTCATTATGTACTCACCTAGAAAAAGTTGAATCCTCGTCAGATGAGATGGCTTGAATTCCTCAAGGACTATGCCATTAATGTGCTTTATTATCCTGATACGGCCAATGTAATAGCTGATACTCTAAGCAGACTTCCTATGGGTAGTGTAGCACATGTTGAGGAAGAAAGGAAAGAGTTAGCCAAAGATGTCCACCGGTTTGCTCGCTTAGGAGTATGCTTTACAGACACATCAGATGGTGGTGTGATAGTTCATAGTGGATCAAAATTTTCATTCGTAGCAGAGGTTCAGGAAAAACAAGATAGTGATCCTATATTGCTTCAGTTGAAGGGTTCATTTCATTAAGAAAAAGTTGAGGTTTAATCCTAAGCGGGAGATGGTGTGCTTTGTTACCAGGGTCACTTACGTGTTCCTACGGTGGGTGAGTTCATGCATCACATCCTTACAGAAGCCTACAAATCACGTTATTCTATTCATCTAGGTGTCACTAAGACGTACCGTGATCTACAGAAAGTCTTTAGGTGGAATGGTATGGAAAGGGATATAGAAGACTTTGTGGCTAGGTCTCCTAACTTTCAGCAAGTTAAGGTAGAACATCAGAAACCAGGAGGAATGACTCAAGAGATTAACATTTCCTTGTTGAAGAAGTATGTGGGTGATCCGGCATCAATAGTACCATTAGAGAGTTTGACTGTGAAGGATAGTCTCACTTATGAAGAGGTGCCAGTTGAGATTCTTTATCGTAAAGTTCGTAGGTTGAGAAATAAGGAAGTCACTTTAGTGAAGGTTTGTGGATGAGTCAATTCGTAGATAGAGATCCTCACCTCTTTCCTTCTGATTCTATTTCCGCTTGAGGTAATATTTCCTCTCCAGTCCCTCAGCTTACTCTTGAGTAATTCAGTCTATGTATCTTGTTCCCTTAGTTATTCTTGCATTTCAGCATATTTGCATGTTTCTTAGAACTCAGTTCAGTTAGATTTGAGTTTCTAGTACTCAGTGATAGGGATTGCATCTCCTTCCCTCCTTACTCAGCTTGTTTAAACTTCATTCGAGGATGAATGTCTCAAGGGGGAGATATCGTTATACCTCAGATATGAGAGAATAGAAAAAAATACAGCTTTCCAGACCTAGTACAAGGACCACGGAAGTCACATACAATTTGTGGTCTGACACACAATCCGTAGGTCAGGTACATCATTGGGCACCAAATATTTATGGTCTCTAACCCCACCGACGGTCGACCAGGACGGTCCGTGGTTGGACCTATAGAACGTAAGTGAGGGTCAATAGCCAATTAGAGGGAATTAGTTGTAGGGTCAACATCAAATAGTCATAACATTTTAGCATAGAAAGAATTACGTGGCCCATGACCTATCAACTGAAATATATTTGAATCCTCTTTCCAATGCCACCTAGTTTGCTAAAATCCCATCTCGGAGTAAAAAGTTATGCTTGTTTTAGTGAAACCCTATTGGTTAAAGCTTGACCGACAACCCCTACCAACAGTTGATAGGTCAACCGACGATCAGTAGGTTCCTCTGTGGACAACCTTCGTCAGCTTTAAAGTTAGGGTCATTTAGGTATTTTTCCTATGCATTGGGTCCTTAAACTATGTTGTTTAATGCTTAAACTACGTCATTTTACTAAGTTTAAGCCTAATAAAATGTGAGACGTACCCAAAACCTTTATACACAAAAAATCACACAAACTTAGAGAAAAAAAGAGAAGAAAGAAGTGGCAGTTTCCTAAGAACTATCAGAAAGTTTGTTTCAAGTTTCAACCCCGAAATCAAGGGATTTCTCCATAAGATTTCGTCAATAGGTATGTGGGATTCTACTTATGGATTCCTTTCATCCAGTAGGTCCCTAGAATTCATTTAGATTCTTGATGCGCTAGGTCTTGCTTAGACCTAGGGTTTCTAAAACTTTGGATAACTGTTGCGATTTGGCTCTTGTACTATTCGTAATCGAATTATCATGTTTTCTTGGAAAGTTTGCTTAGTTCCTTGCATGAAACTCAGAATCCTAGTTGTGTAGATTTTCTTAGTTCATGCATTACACTTGCTAGGTCAGTTAAACAGATAAACATGCTCCAGTTTTCGACTATTTCATTGTCAGTATTTACATGTTGCATTCTCAGATTTGCAAGTAACAATACTGAGTTATCGAGTATTTCAGTTATGTTGTGTCATATACAATTCCGTGTCATATACAATTCCAGTTGGCGAGTCATAGCATCGAGTTGGACTAGGGTACAACATACCCTCATAGTCCTCGAACTATGTGCCCCATTGGTATAAGTCCCCTCTCTTGGGCATCAAATTTAGTGATCACGCTAGTCATGCCTTTATTGCCCTGACAAGGTATATTGGGTCCTCTCGATAGGGCATATACATAAGACTCCGAGTTTAGCTTTCATGATTTTATGTCTGTTAAAAATAGCTCCTACAATTAGACATTAGTACATTTGACCAGGTTTTCACTTATACTCGAGTATTCAATCTCAGCATGTCATGTTCCTGATTATTACATGGTCATTGCACTCAGTATAGTTCTTTTTAGTATATTTCAGCATTTACATCTTGTTCAGCTTATATCATTGCCCAGTTATGCTTTGTTCAACTTATATGTTTGCGCAACTATTATCTATATCCCACATTTCCAGTACGGACGCATACTCTGCGCTACATCATTTCATGTTGTAGGTTTAGGTACTCAGTATTCATATCAGGCATAGATCGATTCCTAATCTGAATTTAGCAGCTTCAGTGGTGAGTCTTCATACTGCGAGGACAATAGACATGTTTTTCATATTCAGTTCTTTCATTTCATTTTCAATTTTTCTAGGGTTAGCCGGGGGCATGTCCCAAAAACTCTAGTTAGTAAGAGGCTTTTTCAGGCATAGTATTAGAATCAGCCTTAGTTTTGAGTGATTGTTGAGTATCACTAAACTCTTAGTAAGTTTTAATATATTCAGATAACTTGGGTATTCCTCACTTTCAACTCTTTCATGTTTTAGTTTCCGCATAGTATCTCTTTATTCAGTTGTTTTAGTATGCTTATGATATGCTAGCTTCAGGGTTAGCTTTGGGTTACTCATGATTCTAGGTCCTGTGTTTACGTCAAGGGGGTAGCCTCAGGTGTCAAAAACTTGATATTAGAGCATTAGGTTCAAGAGTCCTAGGATGTCTAAAAACTGAACTAAGTAAATTCTCTTTCATGGGTGTGAAGTGTGCCACATCTATGAGGGGGAGGCTACTAAGTGTTGTAAGAAAAACTTCCCTTCTTTCTTTTACAACTCGTGCTATAGAGTATGAACTCTATCTAACCTCCTTCTAACTCGTACTCGTCACATTTTGAAAAATGCCTCCCAGAAGAGAATACAAAAGGAAGCAGCCACCAGCTCCAGTAGACCCATTGAATGAGCAAGTCAACATGCCAATTTCAAGGATGCTTTCCAAGTGCTTGCTCCATCTAAGACCGTCTAGGTCAATCAGCAGGTTGTGGCCCTAGCTCCGCCCTAAACTAACACTACTGCAATAAGAATCTAGTACTTCACTTGGATGAACCCTTAGGATATACATGGGTCACAGTCAGATATACATGGGTCACAGTTAGAAACAAGAGTTTCTCTATGACATCTAGAAGATAACAGAAATTATGGGTGACACTCCAATTGAGAGTCCAGAATTAGCTGACTATCAGTTGAATGGAGTGGCCTACACTTTGTACCAACAATATGAGGATTAAAAGTCTTCTATTTAGATGTTTATGTGTTGTTATATACAGGGGCTACACTTTATTTTGTAGCTCCCTATATATTAGTAAAACTTCAGTGCCAATCCAAAAAACACTCAGAACCCTTCTCAGTATTAACTCCAGTTGGTCACCCAATTATAGCTTGACGGGTATTTAGAAATTTCCCAGTCATAGTTTCTCAGAAAGTCACCTAAACAAATCTTATAGAGTTAGAAATGGTAGACTTCGATAACATCATAGGCATGGATTCGTTACATTCATGTTATGCCTCAGTCGATTGTAGAACTAGGATCGTTCAGTTTCAGTTTCCATCTTAGAATAGAAGGGTAACAGTTCAGTGCATGTAGGTCGATTTATCTCACACCTTAAGGCCAGGAAGATGATCTCCAAAGGGTATATCTATCATCTTGTTTTCGTTAAGGATTCAAACTCCGAAACCCCAACTCTTGAGTTAGTCCAAGTAGTGAATGAGTTTCCAAAAGTATCCCAGAAGATCTTCAGGGAGTTCCACCTCAAAGGGAACTTGACTTCGGAATAGATCTTTTTCCAGATACCCAACCCATTTCAATTCATTCTTACAAAATGGTTGAAGCTAAGATTAAGGAATTGAAAGAGCAATTGAAAGACCTTCTAGATAAGGGCTTCATCAGACTTGGTATCACTCCATGGGGTTCCCTTGTGTTGTTTGTGAAAAAGAAAGATGGTTCTCTCAAAATGTTCATTGACTACCGCCTGTTGAACAAACTGACAATCAATAACAAATACCTTATCCCCAGCTAGTTATTTTTTTAAGATAGACTTCCGATCCGGCTATCATCAACTCAAATTAAAAAATAGTGACATTCCAAAGACAGCCTTCAAAATTTGGTATGGTCATTATGAATTTGTAGTTATGTCTTTCGGACTTATAAATGCTCTTGCGGCTTTGACGGACTTACTGAACATGGTGTTGAAATAGTATTTAGATTTATTCGTTATTGTCTTTATTGATGATATCCTCATATATTCTCGAAGTGAGGACTAACATGCGACTCATCTAAGAATTGTTCTACAAACTCTCAAGGATCGCCAGTTATTCATTAAGTTTAACAAATGTGAATTCTGGTTACAGTCAGTCGCTTTCCTAGGAAATATGGTATCTAGTGAAGGAATCCGAGTGGATTCTCAGAAAATAGAGACAGTGAAGCAATGGCCTAGACCCACCTCTCCAACATATATCAGAAGTTTCTTAGGTTTGGCTAGTTACTACAGGAGATATGTTGAAGGATTTTCATCCATAGCTTCCTCATTAACCAAGTTGACTAAAAAAAATGTCAAGTTCCAGTGGTTATATGAGTGAGAGAAAAACCTATCAAAACTGAAGACTAGGTTAACTAGAGCTCCCATCTTGACTCTACCAGATGGTTCAGACGACTATGTGATTTATTGTGATGCATCCAGGTTCGGCCAAGGTTGTGTGTTGATGCAACAAGGTGAGGTTAGTATTTTCCCTAAAGATTCGGAGACGCTACCTCGATGGTATTCATGTTGACGTATTCATAGATCATAAGAGCCTCCAGTATGTGTTCACCCAGAAAGAATGGAATCTTCGTCAGAGGAGATGGCTTGAATTCCTCAAGGACAGTGACATTAATATTTTTTACCATCTTGGAAAGGCCAACGTAGTAACTGGTGCTCTCAGCAGAATGTCAATGGGTAGTGTAGCATATGTTGAGGAATAAAAGAAAGACTTAGCCAAAGATGCACACTGGGTTGCTCGCTTTGGAGTTTGCCTTACGGACACATCAGATGGTGGTGTGATAGTTCAGAATGGATCAGAATTTTTATTGGTAGAGGAGGTTAAGGAAAAACAAGATAGTGATCCTATATTGCTTTAGTTGGAGGGCGCATTTCATTAGGAGAAAGATGAGATTTTCTCCCAAGCAAGAGATGATGTGCTTTGTTACCAGGGTCATTTACGTGTTCTTATAGTGCGTGCGTTGAGGCAACAGATCATTACAGAAGCCCATAAATCCAGGTATTCTATTCATCCAAGTGCCACTAAGATGTACCGTGATATGCTGGAAGTCTTTTGGTGGAACGGTATGAAAAATGATATAGCAAAATTTGCGGCTAGGTGTCCTATCATTCTTCATTCCTCTCCTCTTGGTCGAGTTACTTTGTTCCTATTTGTTGTTTTTTTTCCCAGGCAGGTTTTAACTAAAAAGATGGGGAATTAGCCAACTTGGACGATTGAACTAAAAAGAGATGGAATTCCTACCAGACCAGAGAGAGGTGATTCTCTAACAAAAGAAAGAAAGAAATGACTATTACTAGTTTCAACAACTCTCGTCCGTACACATCTTCTCTTTATTTCTCGTGCTTCTAGTGAGTTAGAGATAGAATCCGAAAAGGCCAGCAAGGAGCACCTCAGTATACGATCGCACGTAGTAATTGGAAGGCCTATTACAGCTAAGGCCAACTTCAATTTACCAAGATAGAGCCAAAGATTCCCCCCACTGATCGGAGTACACCGATTACTTTCAGCAAGTTAAGGTAGAACATCAGAAACCATGAGGTATGACTCAAGAGATTAACATTTCCTTGTTGAAGAATTGTGTTGGTGATCCAACATCAACAATACCATTAGAGAGTGTGGTTGTGAAGGATAGTCTCACTTATGAAGAGGTACCAGTTGAGATTCTTGACCGTCAGGTTCGTAAGTTGAGAAATAAGGAAGTTGTTTTAGTGAAGGCTTGTGGAGGAATCAGTTTGTAGATAGAGGTACTTGGGAAGCAGAAACAGCCATGATGGTCAAGTATCCTCACATCTTTCCTTCCGATTCCATTTCAGCTTGAGGTAATATTTCCTCTCCAGTCCCTCAGCTTACTCTTGAGTAATTCAGTCTCTGTATGTTGTTCCCTCATTTAATCTTGAATTTCAACATATTTGCATGCTTGTTGGAACTCAGTCAGTTAGAGTTCAGTTTCTAGTACTTACTGATAGGGATTGCATCTTTTTTCCCTCCTTACTCAACTTGTTTAGACTTTATTCAAGGACGAATGCTTCAAGGGGGAGATATTGTAACACCTAGGATTTGAGAAAATAGAAAAAATGTAGCTTTCCAGACCTGGTGCAAGGACCATGGAAGCCACAGACGGTCCATGGTCTGACACACGGTCTGTAGGTGGGGTAGTTCGTTGGGAACCAAATATATATGGTCTCTGACCCCACCCACGGGTCCGTGGTTGGACCTACTGACCGTAGGTGAGGGTCAGCAGCCAATTAGAGGGAATTGCTTGTTGGGTCAACTTCAAACAGTCATATCATTTAGCACAGAATGAATTACGTGGCCCATGACCTATCAAATGAAAGATAATTGAATCCTATTTCCAACGCCATTGAGTTTGCTAAAATCCCATCTTAGACTAAAAATTTATGCTCATTTTAGTGAAGTCATGTCAAGCAGAGCTTCACCGACGGCCCCTACTAATTGTTGGTAGGTCTACCGACGGTCCGTAAGTCCCTTCGCGGATGACCTTTGTCAGCTTTTAAGTTAGGATCATTTTGGTCTTTTTTCTATGCATTAGGGCCCTTAAACTATATTGTTTAATGCCTAAACTATGTTGTTTTACTACGTTTAAGCCTAATAACTTCGTCAGACATACCCAGAACCTTTATACACCAAAATTAGAGCAAAAAGGAAAATAAAGAAGTGGCAATTTCCAAAGAACAATTAGAAGGGTTCTTTCAAGTTTCAGCCCCAAAATCGAAGGATTTCTCCGTAAGATTTCGTCAATAGGTATGTGGGATTTAACTAATGGATTCCTTTCGTCCACTAAGTCTCTAGAATTTAGTTAGATTTTTTATTCACTTTATATTTCTTAGACCTAGGGTTTCTAAAACCTTAGATAATTATTCTGATTTAGCTGTTATACTATTCATAATCGGAAAGTTTGTGTAGTTCCTTGCATGAAAATCAGAAACCTAGTTGTGTAGATTCTCTTAGTCATGCATTACACTTGCTAGGTCAGTTATAGATAAACATGCTCCAATTTTTGAATGTTTCATTGTCGGTACTTAAATGTTGCATTCTTAGATTTGCATGTCAGAATATTGAGTTTTCCAGTATTTCAGTTATGTTGTGTTATAAACAATTCGAGTAGGGAGTAGGCTTAGCACCGAGTTGGACTAGGGTTTAGCTTACCCTAATAGTCCCCAACTATTTGCCCCCGTAGGTATAAGTCCCCTCTGTTTGGCATCAGATTTAGTGATCATGCCAGTTATGCCTTTATAGCCCTTGTAAGGTATATTGGGTCCACTTAGTGGGACGTCTACCTAAGACTTCTCGTTTAGCTTACATGGTTTTATGTCGGTTAATAGTAGCTCCCACAGTCAGAATCTAGTGCATTTGACCAGGTTTTCAGTTATACTTCAGTATTCAGTATCAACAAGTCATGTTCCTGATTAGTACTTGGTCCTTGCATTCAGTTCAGTTCTTTTCAGTATATTTTAGCATTTACATCCTATTCAGCTTATATCATTGCCCAGATATGGTTTGTTCAACTTATATGTTTCTTCTGCTATTATCTATATCATCCATGCTCTATACATTTCAAGTACTAAAGCATACTCTGCGCTACATCCTTTCATGATGTAGGTTCAGGTACTTAGTATTCAAATCACGCATAGATCAATTCCTGATCTGTAATCAGCAGCTTCAGTAGTAAGTCCTCATATTTCGAAGACAATAGACATGTTTTTCAAATTCAGTTCTTTAATCTCAGTTTCAGTTTTTCTAGGGTTAGTTAGGAGCATGTCCCATCAAATCGAGGTAGTTATAGGCTTTTTCAGACATAGTATTTGAATCAGCTTTACTTTTGAGTGATTGTTCAGTATCACTAAACTTCTAGTAAGTTTTAATGTATTCAGATTAGTTGGGTATTCCCCACTTTTAGTTCTCTAACATTTTAGCTTGTGCATAGTATCTCTTTGTTTAGTTGTTTTAGTATGTTTGTAATATGCTAGCTTCACAGTTAGCTAGGGGTCACTAGTGATCCTAGGTCCTGTGTTTACTCAAGGGGGTAGCCCTCGAGATTGACATCTTCCCAAATACCTAGCCTATTTTGATTCCTCCTTACAGAATGGCTCCAACTGAGCTTAAGGAATTGAAAGAGAAGTTGGAATAATTTCTAGATAAGGGCTTCATCAAACCTAAAATCTCTTCATGGGGTACTCCAGTTTTGTTCGTGCGAATGAAAGACGGTTCTCTCAGAATGTGCATTGACTATCGTCTGTAGAACAAAGTCACAACCATGAAAAGTATCCCATCCCAGGATAGATGACTTGTTCGACCAACTTGAGGGTGCTAGCTGCCTTTGTAAGATAAACCTCATATTCGGCTATCATCAGCTCAGAGTCAGAGATAGTGACATCCCGAAGACAACCTTCAGAACTCGGTATGGTCATTATGAATTTGTAGTTATGTCTTTTGGGCTAAAAATTGCTCATGTAGCTTTCATAGACTTAATGACCAAGGCGTTCAAACAATATTTGGACATGTTTGTTATTGTATTTATTGAATATAAACTCATTTATTCTCGGAGTGAGAAGAAGCATGTGACTTATCTTAAATTTATTCTATAAACTCTAAAAGATCGTCAACTATTCAATAAGTTTAGCAAATGTGAATTCTGGTTACAGTCTGTCACTTTTCTTGGTCATGTGGTATCCAGCGAAAGGATCCAAGCGGGTTCTCTGAAAATTGAGGTAGTAAAACACTGGCATAGACCCACTTCTCCAACAAATATCAGAAATTTCTTGGGTTTTGCCATTTATTACAAGAGGTTTGTTGAAGGATTTTCATCCATAGTTTCCCAATTGACCAAGTTCACTCAGAAGAAAGTCAAATTTTAGTGGTCAGATGAGAGTGAGAAAACCTTCGCAGAACTGAAGAGTAGGTTGACTACGGCTCCAATCTTGACTTTACTAGATGGTTCAGACAGTTATGTGATATATTGCGATGCCTCCAGGGTCGTCCTAGGTTGTGTGTTGATGCAGTAAGGTAAGGTCATAGCTTATGCTTCTAGATATCTTAAGGTCAATGAGAAGAACTACCCAACTCATGACTTCGAGCTTACAGTCGTAGTGTTTTCTCTAAAGATTTGGAGACATTACTTGTATGGTGTTCATATTGATGTGTTCACAGATCATAAGACCCTCCAGTATGTGTTCACCCAGAATGAGTTAAATCTTCATCGGAGGAGATGACTTGAATTCCTCAAAAATTATGACATAAATGTGCTTTACCATCCTAGTGAGGCCAATGTAGTGATTGATGCTCTCAGTAGACTATATATGGGTGGTGTAGCACATTTTGAGGAAGATAAGGAATAGTTAGCCAAAGATGTTCACTGGCTTGCTTGCTTAGGAGTTTGCCTTACAGACACATTAGAGTTGCCAGCCGAACTAGCAACGGTACATCCAGTCTTTCACATTTCCTTGTTGAAGAAATGTGTGGGTGATCCAACATCGAAAATACCATTAGAGATTGTGGTTGTGAAGGATAATCTCACTTATGAAGAGGTGAGTTGAAATTCATGACCGTCAAGTTCGTAGGTTGAGAAATAAGAAAGTCGCTTCAGTAAAGGTTTTGTGGAGGAGTCAGTCCGTTGAGGGATCTACTTGGGAAGCAGAAGCAACCATGATGGCCAAGTATCCTGGTGTAATTCTCAATAGGAATTACGAATAAAATGCGAAAATTTAAAGACAAGAAACAAAGATAAATAGATAGACACGCAAAGACGAAATTAGAGGCAACCTAAAGGTACATTAAACCTAAAGACATCGATTGATTAATCCTACAATAGCACCTAACTCTTACGTAGATCTCAAGGGAATCAAATTCACCTTGCAACCCACGTTTCTATGCAAAGTTCAACAAAAGCTTTACCAAGGTCTCAACACTCATACAAGAGTTTTCAAATGTTAATAATCAAAATAGTCTAACCTTAAATGAAACCCAAACTAGATATTTATAGTTTTAGGCATTTATTACAAAAGAGACCTAAAAGTGGCCTGGAATGCACATTGGGCGATCCTGGTCGGGCTCGCCTAGTCGACTCGGTGAGTCACCCATTGAGTCAGCGATTAATCCTAGTCTTGGCAACATTCTGTAACTTTAGGTAAACTGGGTCATCGCCTAAGCCATTGGGCAACTCGCCGAATGGAACCTACTTGCCAAAGTAACAGTTTTATCAACATTCTTCCCCTTACTTCCCCAAGCGATCTTCAAGGCATGGAACCCTTTGTTTTCCATCAACACAAGCTCAAGGACCTCTAGTTTCATGAATAAACCTTGCATATTTTGAAGTTTTCAAGCTTGACTTCGAGTGAACGGCCTTAATAAAATCTGAATTGCATCATTCTCTCCTTTTAGAAAAGAATTTGTCCTCAAATTCGACAGATCATCTTCTTTAAGACTGGAAAATAGAGAAAGGTCACAAACATTGAAAGTGTTGTGAACTTGATACTCCGAAAGAAGGTCAACTTTGTATTGTGATTGAGCCTTTCCAGCACTTGAAATAGACCATCACCTTTTGGCATCAATTTTGTCTTCTGATGAGTGGGAAATTGCTCCTTGCGAAAGTGCACCCACACCCAATTTCCCGGTTCAAGCACAATCCTCTTGCGCCCCTTGTTCGCTTTCTTGGCTACCTCTTGGTTCTTCTTCTCTAGGTGAAGCCTCACATTTTCATGAAGGTTCTACTTGGCTTCATCTCTTTTATTCCCATCTAAGTTTAAGATAACATCTTGAGAAAGAGGTGTAAGATCTAAAGGGGTTGGAGGGTTAAAACCATATACCACTTCAAATGGAGCCATGCCAATAGTTTTATGAATAACTCGATTATAAGTAAATTCAACTAAAGGTAAATGTTCCTCCCATGAGGCCAAATTTCCATGCACCACGGCACGAAGCAAAGAACCCAAGGTCATATTCACAACTTCAGTTTGGCCATCGGTTTGCGGGTGACAAGAAGTTGAGAACAACAACTTGGTACCAAGTCTACCCCTAAATTCTTTCTAAAAGTGACTAAGGAATTTTGGATCCCTATAATTTATGATGGGTTGAGGAATTCCATGAAATTTAACAACATTTTTAACAAACAAAGATGCCACATTGGAAGCATCATCAAATTTATAACATGGAATGAAATGAGTCATCTTTGAAAATCGATCAACAACAACAAAGATGATCTCTACCTCTTGTTGTCCTTGGAAAACCCAAAACAAAATCCATTGAAATACCAAACCAATGGCTTTAAGGGCGGGGAGTGGAGTGTATAATCCATTGGGTAGGAGGCGTGACTTAGCCCTTCGACATTTAATACATTGGCCACAAATTGGAGGAACATACTTATGCATCTTAGGCCAATAGAATTGCTCCTCAAGAATTCCCCTTGTTTTATCAACACCAAAGTGACCGATTAATCCCCATTGTGTGCCTCTCTCACAAAAAGTTCACTCCAAGAGCTCATAGGCACAAAAAGTCTCTTGCCTATAAAATAGAAACCATCAAATTTAGAATAGGGTGTAGAAGATATTTTCCCTAAGCCACCTTTCCATCTCCCATTCTTGAAAATCTCAGAAGATTTGAGGAAACACGGGATCCTTGGGATACATTGTCTTCAAACATTCAAACACAACCAATTTAGAAGACAAAGTACTTACTAACACATGTTTCCTAGACAAGGCATCGACCACCACATTTTCCTTCCCCTTTTGTATTGAATTACATAAGGGAAAGTTTCAAGGAACTTAATCCATTTTGTGTGCCCTGTGTTCAACTTTCCTTGGGACCGAATATGCTTTAGGGACTTATGGTCAGTGCTAAGGAAAAATTCCTTGGGTCTCAAGTAATGTTGCCAGTTACCTAAAGCTCTAATCGAAGCATACAATTCAAGATCATAAGTGGAATAGTTCAAAGTTACACCATTAGTCTTTTCACTAAAGTTAGCAATGGGCTTCCGGTCTTGCATTAAGACGACTCCAATGCCTACATTACTAGCATCACATTCCACCTCAAACATTTTCTCAAAATCTAGTAATTGAAACAAAGGAGTGGAGGTAAGCATGGATTTTAAAGCCTCAAAAGCTTTGGCTTGCTACTCTCCCCACTTAAAAGGCTTATCCTTTCAGATTACCGCAGTCAATGGGGTAGATATGGTACTAAAACCCTTGACAAACCCCCTATAAAAACTAGCCAACCCATGAAAGCTTCTAAGATCTCTTATGGATTTCGGAATTAGCCAATTCTTAATAGCGTCTATCTTAGACTCATCGACCTCAATCCCCTTTGAACTCACAAAAAAACCCAAGAAAACAACTTCATCAACATGTAATTAACACTTATCAAGATTAGCATAAAGTTGTTCCTTGCTAAGCACATCAAACAAACATCTCAAATGCTAAATATGCTCATGCATGGTATTGCTATAAATCAAGATATCATCAAAATAAACAACCACAACCTTCACTATAAAGGGCTTCATCACATAATTCATGAGACGCATAAAAGTATTGGGAGCATTAGTGAGACGAAAGACATCACCAACCTTTCATATAGACCAAACTTGATCTTGAATGCGGTTTTCCAGTCATCACCAGGGTTCATTCGGATTTGATGAAAACCACTTCTAATATCAATCTTTGAAAACACACAAGAACCATTAAGCTCATCAAGCATATGACATAACCTAGGGATCAGATGATGATACTTTACCGTGTTCTTGTTAATGGCCTGACAATCAACACACATGCGTCATGTTCCATCTTTCTTTGGAACCACAACACATGGACTCATTCTTTTGCTCACATAACCCTTGTTGAGGAGTTCCCCAACTTGCCTTTGTATCTCTTTGGTGTCATCTAGATTACTTTGATAAGCCGGCTTGCTTGGCAATTATGAACCCGACACAAAATCAATTTAATGTTCAATTCCCCGAAGAGGGGGTAATCCACTTGGAAGCTCTTTCGAGAAGATATCCTGATAATCCTGCAAAAGAAGATACATAGTGTGGGGAAGAGAAGAATGAGATTGGTTAGTTTGCAGCACATAATCCCTATGTGTGATAAGGATCAAGGAACTTTTTGCCTCCACTTCTTCCCTTAACTCCTAGTACGTAGACAACAACATTTGGGCCTTTCCCCTCAACTTCCTCATTTCTTATTCTTCATTGCCCTCGGCTACCACATGTTCTTCCTCACTCCTCTGCTTCTCCCTCAACTCACTCATCTTTTGATACACTTTATTGACTTGAGAAGGTTACATAGGATAAAGGACATATTTATGATCATCCAACACAAGTGAATATTTGTTGGTTCTCACCTCATGTTTGGTTGAATGATCATATTGCCAAGGTCTTCCGAGTAACATATGACAAGCTTGCATTGGGACTACATCACATAGAACCTTGTCTTGGTACTTCCAAATTTTGAGCTTGATTAACATTTGTATATGAACTCTCAATTCTCTTCACTCACTCAACCATTGAAGCTTGTAAGGTGTATCATGCTTAGTGGTAGGATGTTTCAAGAATTCCACTAAAGAAGTGCTAGCCATATTTGCACAACTCTCACTATCAATGATCAATGAACACACATTATCTTTGATAAGGTACGTGGAGTGGAAGAGATTATCTCTTAGACTTAGATAATCCATGGCCTTGCTAATCATCACTTGCCTCACCACATATATGGGTACGGTAAACTCTTCTTCTTTGAGGGCAAGCTTCTTCAATTGGGGCCTTCCTCATCAAACCATTAGGAACGACGACCTCTTTTCCCTCACATGGGTATTGTTCCTCATCTTATTCACCTTCAAACTCATCATCTTGTTGTGTATCTTCTTGACAAACCTCTTCTTGATCTACCCCTTTGTCACGCCCCAGATTCAAGGGCGCAACTGGCTCCTAATGCCAGAACTCAGGCTTGAGCTGACCCTGATGAACCATTTGCTAGTAGCGCATGGTAGCCATAAATAGTCAAGAAAACAAATAAGTATATCTTGGCTTAAAATTAAGCCCTCGGCTGGCAAGGCCCCTATCACCTAATCTATAAAGGAAACAGCTACTCCTAGGAAATCATATAAATAAATAGCCAACTAGTACAGAAGTCCTGATTGGGCCGTCGAGGCCACCATGATATCTATACCAAAACTAAATACAGGTAAATATCAGTACAATACATCAAACAACTTACAAGCTTTAGCAAACCAATAACATAGGCCAGCATGGCCATAACGTAGCTATAAACCCCACACACTAGTCTGCAAGTCTCTAAGAGTAGTAAAGATTGGTGGGATAGGGCCCCAACCTACCCACGAGAATATATACAACAAAAGGTAACAAACCTCCCAACTCTAGCAGCTCCGGAAGAAAGGGGCTGACCAACCGGATAAAAGTCAATCCTGCTGATAAGGAGGTCTACTCGGTCGTCTATCAGGACCTGCATGCATGAATGCAGCGGCCCCAAGGCAATGGGGTGTCAGTACAAAATAATGTACAGATTATGAAAGGCAATAGACTATGATGAGGTATCCTGATATACTGGAATAATCTGATAAATAAATTAAGGATAAGATAATTGTACTGACCTGCTTCTAAATCTAAATTTATCAAAAATAATGAAACAACAACCTAAGCAAGCCCCCATAATCTCGGTAGGTACAAACAGCACACAAGACCACCTACTCAGGCCCCCATAATCCCGGAAGGTGCCAATCAGCCTGCATACCCCTATCGGTAGTCCCCTAGCCCCGCAGGCAGTCACATAGCCCTCTTAGTTAACAACATGGCCCTGTAGGAAGCACATAACCTTCTTAGGCGTCAATATATATCCCTGTAGGCAACTCATAGCCCTTCTAGGCATCAATATAGCCCCGTAGGCAACTCATAGCCCTTTTAGGCATCCATATAGCCCTGTAGGCAGAACATAACCCTGCTAGGCATAGATCACATTCCTGCAGCTAACCACAATAGCCCAAAGGCAACAATAACAATCCAACAGCTAAAAGTGAGCAATTTAGTTATAGGCAACCTATACAAATAGCCTCTAAGTCGTGTCCAACATACGAATGTTACTACTGAATAAGAATCCCAATAAGAGAGAATTATACGCACTCGAGCAGCCAACAATCAACAATAATGGCTACAAGTATAACAACGATAACAACTTAATTACATTGCTCCTAAGCTTTAAGGAAACATGCCATAGGAAGAGAATAGCCTTAACATACCTTTTTCGCTAAATTCCCGTGGCCTAAAGACTTTAACTCATAACTCCCTCGATACTACAGCAAGGTAGGACCATAATTAACACACAAAATAAAAGATACCATGACAATATAATAAAAGATATGTATTTTCGTCACAAATTTCTATTTGCTGCTTATAAAAGCTAGAGTCGATGAAATAAGGGTCATACCTCGATCTTAGGTTCGTAATTCACCTCAAAACCTTCAAATATATTTGAACCCCCGTTGTCCCAACACTAAAGTGTGATATGCTACGCAATCGATAAAACAAATTATACCACGATGATGAGCCCAACGCGTAGAACAACTTTCGTCAAAGACTTAAGTCGAGAAAATCTATACTTCACTTGATCCTTGAAATGGGTTTCTCTAATTTCTCTGGTTTTCAGCTTAAAAGTGAAGAAAAATGTCGAAGGAGAAGATATATCTAACATTCCATTGACTTAGGGCCCCACCTCACGTGCCTGCTTGCGCAGTCCCACAAAAATGTGAATATCTCTCTATTCTGAAGTCGTATGAATGAATGGTTTGATGCGTTGGAAACTAGACTCGTAGACCTTCAATTTCATAGCTTGCGGGGACCACAACTCTTAATAGATTAGGAGAAAACGTCTGAGACATTTGACTCAAATTTCAGACAAATCTTTAAAAAGGAATTTACGGTAACTTTCGCCAACTTTTATTTTGCCACTTATCTAACTTCAAAACTTGAGATACAACACTTGAACAATTAAAATATCACATAACACATCATTTTTAATTTATTACTCACCCTCCTTGTCTTTCCACGAAGATACGAGTTAATTTAGACGTTTTGAAAAGTCGGGGTGTTACACCCTTCACGAAGAAACAACCCCCCTCCTTGAACTAAAACATTCAATTGATTGGGTCATTCACACATCGTATGACCACATCCTCTACACTTGTGACATTGGATACCTTTAGGAAATTTGTTTGGGTCGTTGTTACCTCCCTCTCTTGGTGGGTACTTTGGAGTATTTCCTTTTAAAGGCTTCTTGAAATCCTTACCGTTGTTCCGACCCGAAGATGTTTGAGCTCCCCCTTTGTTTTTACTCCAAGAATTTGATGATAAATTACCTTTGTACTTAGGTACTTTCTGCTCTTTGGGTTCCCGCTCTACCTCATTGGACACTTTGAAGATGTCATTCAAACTAGCGAACTTGTGAATAGCCATCTTAGAAGATATCTCCATCCTCAACCCTACCTTGAAGGGAATAATGGCATGGTCTTCATTCTCCGTGTATTCTAGCTTCAAGATAAAAAATTTGGAATTCATCAGAGTAAGTCGCAACATTTTTGCTTCATTGCCTCAAGTTGTACAACTTAGCAAGTAACTCTTGACGATATATTTTCGGCACATACTTCACTCTCATAAGGGCCTTCAATACGGTCCATGGTAGAGGGTGTCCCTCTTGAAGAAATGGACGATACCGTTTCATGTACGCCTACCACGTAATGTCAAGCCCTTCAAATTGAGCAATGGCAACACAACACTTTTTGACCTCGATCAAATCATTGACTTGGAAGATTCTTTCACAAAGTTACTCTCATTCTAGTTAAGCATTGGGATTGCATTATCCTTTGAAAGATGGGAGACTAGTTTTGATAGAGTTGTCACACCCAACCTGAGGTGAGGAGGACAATTGCCATATGAACACATGCTTTACAAGTGATCTATGATAAGAAAGTGAACTACTATACCTATAGATTTACTATGAGAAGCAACATATAAAACACATGTCAACTGGCTGAACCAATACATGTGACAAGTAAAACTATAAATACAGATGATAGGTTTAAAATGTCTATAAAGCCTCTACTGGTATCCATGACTGTACAACTATCAAAATACGCATAGTAAAGACTCAGCAAAGCCTCGAATCAACCTGGATCTCACAAACAACCACTGAGTATCATGTGTTTGTATGGATGAGATCTACTAGTTGAGTACATATACCCGCACCATGAAATGCAGCATCCCCAATAAGGGATGTCAGTACGAAAGAATATATTGAGTATGTAAGACATAATACAACCATATGTAAATTGAGAGATCAAGTGAGACCAAATAAAAATAAAGAGGGATCAAAGACCTCTTTTGCTTATACTTGTGGAATCCTGTATGTTACATTATTTTCTCTACTTTCCTGTGCGTTATAATCTTTATAAGACATGATACAAATGATCACTTGATCAGTAGTAGAAGAGGATGACCCATGCTAGGCATTTTAACCCTTGGGATACTGTCCTCATAATTCCATAAATTGGGATCGACCCATGCTAAGCTTTCACCCCTGAGCTGCCACCCTTCTATACCAATTGGGATCGACCCATCCTAGGCAGTTTCCCCTGGGCTGCCACCCATAATTATATAGATTGTTTCACTTGTATTATTTAATCTTTGAGATTGTTGTTTTGATGTTCATAACTCTTTTGAGATTGTTGTTTTGATGTTCATAACTCTTTTGAGATTGTTGTTTTGGTGGTCAAAATCATTATTGAGATTTGGAACTATGGACTAGTATTAGAAGACATATGAATGTGGAATGACAATAATAACAATGAAAAGGGAAGCAAACATGACACCAACGTAATACTTAGGAGCTTATATGACTCAGTAAGCATTTTGACATCTCAAATTGAAGCACATATCAAGTGAAGATATTTAACATTCAGCTAAGAGATTTGAACTCTATATGATAGCCAAATACTCACTAACTAATATCAAATACAAGGTATATATGAACGTGGAACCAAGGGAGAACGTGGGCAAATTCAACTTAAGGACAGATACATATTCAAAGTACATATAAAATGTACAATAGAACAAGTAGGGATTTTGTGAGGTAACATTATAGTCTAACATAATGGGAGTAATAACCAACAAAGGGAACATATAAACATGTGAAAAGATGACATATATGATGAAATAAACAATGAAGCAAGTTGGCAAGATATGGGCAGATTGTATATCCTACCTATAAACATATGCACCATGTGTAATCTAGGATCATTTTGATGTATATAAGGGGAATACGTTCCAAGGGTACTTTGACGATGAAACAAGTTTAAACCTTGCATGCTAATACTTGGTAGAGTAAGTACATGCATTTAGTAATAAACTCATATTAGAGTATTCAATTTAATGCTCTAGGGAGTAGGAACTACAATTATCGATCAGTCACTACCAAGGGAACTTAAAAAGATTACTTTGTAATACAAGTGTTGGATTCATGCCAAAGAAATAGGAAATCGAATAGTCTTACATACCTTGCTATAATATTCAAAAAGTATGATTTAAGCTCCTTCTCTTCAAATTACTAATATACAATAAAATAAGTTGTAAGACTAGTATTAGTAGCTAAAAGGGTGGTATTTGATGTAGAAGTCAAAGTGGTCAAGTGTGTATTAGTGTTACGGTCAACTTAGGGGTGAAAGCATGGCATGGGCCGATCCCAATTTGTGGAATTATGAGAACAACATCCCAGGGTTAAAATGCCTAGCATGGGTCATCCTATTCTACTATTGATCATCTGGTCATTTGGATTATATGTCTTATAAAGATTATAACACACGGAAAAGTAAAGAAAAGAATGTAACATACAAAATTCCACAAGTATAAGCAAAAGAGGTCTTTAATCCCTATCTATTTGTATCTCGTCTCACTTGATCACTCATTTTACATATGGTTGTATTATTCCTTAAATAGTCAATACATTCTTTCGTACTGACGTCCCTTATTGGGGACGTTGCATTTCATGTTGCAGGTACATGTACTCAACTAGTAGATCTCCCCCATAGAAGCACATGATACTCAGTGGTTCCTGGTGAGCTTCAGGTTTATTCGGGGCTTTGTAGAGTCTTTACTATGCATATTTTGATAGTTGTACAATCATGGATTCCAGTAGAGGCTTTGTAGACATTTTAAATCTATCATTTGTATTTATAGTTTTACTTGTCACATATATTGGTTCAACTAGTCGACATGTGTTTTATATGTAGCTTCTCATTAGTAAATCTATCTGCATAGTAGTTCACTTTCTCGTCATAGATCACTTGTAAAGCATGTGTTCATATGGTACTTGTCCGCCTCACCTCGGTTTGGGTGTGACAAGAGTTGATCCCAACATCTCGGCCTGCATTGACACCTTGGTATTTGTTGTAGTAACCTGTTTGGACTTCCCCTTGATAGTGGTTACCAAGTTCTTCTCTCAATTCTTGACCATACTCTTGATTGACATAGGCTTCACTTGGTTCTCCGCCTTGAGGTTGGTTCTCATATTGCCTTGTCTTCTTCCATGTGTTACCAAGCCAAACCTACCTCCTCGTCCTCTATACCCCATTTTACCCCTTGCTCGATTCCTTGAAGCTTCATATTAACCACTAGGCCACTAAAGTCATCGCTTGGGGCCCCATATTTTTGGGGGCCCCTTTTTTAAAAAAGAGTACTTGTAAATTTTATTATAAAAAACTATATGTACTTTTAAATTTAAAAAACGTGTAAGATGTTAAAAAAATGCCACTAATTTTCCCACTTTTCTAAGGGAATGAAACATTTTAATGAGAATAATCTCCTTATGTCAGAAATTATGCTTCCTTATTTATCTCCTAAGAATTTGACCTTGTATTCATCTTTTTTATTTTCTATTTTATTATTTTTATTCTCAATATTGACTCTCTCCTACAAAATCTTTTGATGTACTTTTTCTTACAAGTTACTAAAGAATAAAATTTGTTTTTGAGTGTCTTCTTCAAAATTTCAGAAGTACAACAAGCAATCATTAAATTGAAGGAACACAACACTATTTCGATATTATTATATCAACCTATCAAATTCATGCCAGATTTTGTTATTCTAACTTTATTTTATATTTTTTTTCTTGAAAACTTATTATTTTTATATTCTTAGTTCATAAGTATATATATTCTTGTTTTGAACAGTTTGAAGCATATGCAAATTTTGTTGGTTTCTTATTAAGTGGTAAAAAATTGAGATCACTAGATGATGTAAATTTTGAAAAAAACAAATGTCCTAACATTGAACATTCTTTAACACATAATAGGTAATTTGATATTGATGGGGTAGATTTATTTTTTGAATTAAAAGTGTTAAGAGAAATAATACGATCTAATGAAAAAACTCAATCAAATACAAAGACATGATTCTTTTCCTAATGCATATATTGCTTATAGAATAATGTTAATAGTTCATGTTGCTTCAATCGTTGAAAGAAGTTCCTTGGAACTAAAATTGATAAAATTTTATATAAGATCAACAATGTCTAAAGAGAGAATGAATGGATTAACTATATTATCAATTGAAAATTAATTACTAAACAAATTGATTATAAAACAGTAATTAATGACTTCACATTTAAAAAAGCTAGAAAATTAGATTTTAAATAAAAATATATATGATGATTTTTTTAAAAAAAATCAAAGAATATTAAGGTCCCTTTTCGAGGTTTCGCTTTAGGCCCCCAATCTTGTTGAGTCGGCCCTTCTTCATTCCATGGTGCTTCTTCACCTTCACCTTCATATTCCCCTTGTTACTCATCATCCCTCACCCCTATTACGGGAATTGGTTGGGTTTGTGGCATTTGGAAGGATGGATATTTGTTTAGCGGTGCTTGGTAAGGTCGGTTTTGGTTTTGTGGAGCTTCTTGATTGAGTGGGGATTTGAATGTCCGATTGGTATTTTTGGCATTGCAACCAAAACAGATTGGTGTTAGGTTGAACGTTTGATGGAAGGCTCCGGGTATGATAGTAGGAGAATTAGTGTGGTTGTGCCCATTTGTGTAAGCACAAAAGGTAGCTTGTAGTGTGGAGTTAGTAGAGTTAGCTCGACCTTCCACATTGTTCATTCTATCATCCATCCTCGACACACTACCCTTCACGAAGCCTATCTTCCCTTCTATGTACTCCATTCTCCAACACATATTAGTAAGTGCCTCCATTATAGATTCCAAAGTAACCCCTCCGGTAGGTGGTTGGGTTTCTCCTATGGTTTCCATTGTACCTTGCAATAAGACAACTCACAAAACAACAAACAACAAACAACGTTAGCATTAGTTCAAATGAACTCACAATCACTCATGTTTACAAACCTTTGATTAACTCTCCAATTGCCATGGCTAAGGTTGAAGATTTTTTATACTCGGTTGATCACAAAGTGTCAAATTCTACTCTTGGCCAGAATGGATTCTTGTTTTTAAGAAAGATAGACAACTCGATTAAAACAAATCGAACTTGAATCAAAAGTTAACTATGAAGTAAAACAAATAAAAGCACAAAAAAAGTGGCCCTAAGAAAGAGGAGTATTCAATAACCAATAATCAACAAGTAAATTAATTACGAGTTGAAAATCAGTTTTAGAATCTTGAGAACGAATGAGAATAAAGAAAATGAAACTAAGGAATTAGAACCTGAGATTAGGGGCATAAAATGAATTTCTGATCGCCAAATGACCTATTTTCTTCACCAAAGTTTAATCTCAGCTTGCCAAATTGTAGTTTTGATCACCAAAATTTACAGAATGTAAAGGCAACACAGTGATCTAGGTAGCAGTTCGGCGATGCGCCGAGTAGACTTGGCGAGCAAAGCTGAGCTTGCTGAAATTACAGTGTCTCAAGGCAACTAGGTAACCAAACAGTCCAATGGGCGATGCACCGAGTAGACTTTGGTGAGCAAAGTTGAGTTTGCCGAAAGTCACAACATATGCACGTGAAGACAGTAGAATTTTGCTCTTGCGGTCCTCCATGTAACTTTTTCTTTGGTCCTTACCCTTTTAGTAAATTCCCTTTGGGACAAACACTTATCCACTTTCTGTTTCCTTTGTTCTAACATTAAACTCCTTCTTTTGAAGATTTGAATATGTGACAAGAACACAAAGAACAAGATGAAGACCCAAAATTAACCCTTAATAATTTTAGCTCGAAATTTCACTAAAATTGAGATACAAGCTCCCCTTGATGTAGGGAACAAACCTCAACACTTTTTAACTCTCAATTCCTTGCCAAACATTAAGATTTTGAAACCCATTTGCATCTCCTTAAAGCTTTTTCAACCATCATTAATAGTGGATTCTTCAATAGGGCCCCAAACATCACCAAATCTCAGACCTATATTCAAATAAGGCTAGGGAACACTAATATAACCTTAGAAACTAAAAAAAAACACTCAAATCAACAAAATATTTTTTGGGATTTTCTTGAATAACGTTTTGGACAGTTTTTTTTGCAACTAACCCAAGACTAGAATTGTAGGAATGACTCAGCCTTGCTTTGATACCAAAAGATGTAATTCTCAATAGGAATTACGAATAAAATGCCAAAATTAATGACAAGAAACAAAGATAAATAGATAGACACAAAAAAAGGAAATCAAAGGCAACCTAAACGTATATTAAACCTAAAGACCTCAATTGATTAATCCTACAATAGCACCTAACTCTTACGTAGACCTCAAGGGAATCGAATTCACCTTTCAACATATGTTTCTAAGCAAAGTTCATCAAAAGCTTTGCCAACCTCTCAACACTCATACAAGAATTTTCAAATGTCAATATTCAAAATAGTCTAACCTAAAATGAAACTCAAACTAGCTATTTATAGTTTTAGGCATTTAATATAAAAGAGACCCAAAAGTGGCCCAAAATGGATTGGCGATATGGGTCGGGCTCGCATAGTGGACCCGGTGAGTCGCCCATTGATTCGGTGATGGATTCTGCTCTTGGAAACATTCTGTAACTTTGGTTGAGCTGGGGTCATCACCCAAGCCATTGGGCGAGTCGCCGAATGGAACCTTCTCGCCAAAACTGACACTTTCGTCAACTATCTTCCCCTCACTTCCCTAAGCGATCTTCAAGGTCTAGAACCCTTTGTTTGCCATCAACAGAAGCTCAAGAACCTCTATCTTCATGAATAAACCTTTAATCTTTTGAAGGTCTCGAGCTCGACTTTGAGTGAACGGCCTTGGTGCAATTCGGATTGTATCATATCCTCACCTTTTCCCTTTCGATTCAATTTGACCTTGAGGTAATAGTTCCTTTCCAGTCTCTCAATTTACTCTCATGTAATTCAGTCTCAGTATCTTGTTCCCTCAGTTATCCTTGCATTTCAGAGCATTTGAATCTTCTTGGAACTCAGTTCGGTTAGATTACAGTTTCTAATGTCGAGTAATAGGGATTATAGCCCTTCCCTCCATACTCAGCTTATTTAGACTTCATTTGAGGACAAATGTACCCAAGGGGGAGATATTGTAACACATCTGATTAGAGAATATGGAAAAAATACAGCTTTCCAAGATCTGGTATCAGATCCAACGGAAGCCACCGACGAACCGTGTGTCAGACCACGGACCGTAGGTGGGGTCCCGTGGTTTAATCTCTGACTTACGAAAAATTTAGGGTCTATGTATGTCACATACGACCGTGGTCCATGGTTTGTTGATGGACCATCGGTGGGTTCCGTCATTGGGATCCAAAATTTGATGGTCTCTGATCCCACCCACAATTTACCAGTATGGTCCGTGGTTGCACCTACGGACAGTAGGTGAGGGTCAACAGCCAATTGGAGGAAATAGGTTGTTGGTTCAACTTCAAACTGTTATATCTTTTATCAAATAATTAATTAGGTGACCCATGACCTATCCAATTGAAAATAATTGAATCCTCTTTCCAATGCCACTGAGTTAGCTAAAATCCAAGCTCGGAGTGAAAAGTTATGCTCGTTTTAGTGAAACCTTGTCGGACAGACTATGAACCACGACCCCAAACGATGGTTCGTAGGACAAACGATGGCCCGTCAGTCCTGTAGTAGATGGTACTCGTCAGTTTTAAGTCAGGGTCCTTTTGTTCCTTTTCCCTACACATTAAGCACTTAAACTATGTCGTTTGATGCCTAAATTACGTTGTATTAGACAGTCTAAGCCTAATAACCTAGGCAGAAATACCCACAACTCTCACTTTCCAAAAGTCATCCAACATAGAGCGAAAAGAAGAGAAAGAGGTAACCAACTCTTCCAAGAACATGCAGAAGCATTCTTCAAAGTTCAACCCCAAAATCCAAAGGATTTCTTTATAGATCTAGTCACCAAGTATGTGAGATTTCGCTAGTGGGTTTCTTTTATCCATTAGGTCCCTAGAATTCAGTCAGTTCCTTGATTCTCCATATCTTGCTTAGACCTAGGGTTTCTAAAACCTTGGAGATTTATTGTGATTTAGCTGTTGTAGTATATTTAATTGAAATAGCATGTTTCTTGGAAAGTTTACTTAATTACTTGTATAAAACTCAGAATCTTAGTTTATGTAATTTCTCGTAGTTCTTGAATTATACTTTCTAGGTTAGTTAAAAAGAAAATCATGCTCTAGATTTCGAATGTCACATTCTTAGTTAACATGTCATTATTTTGAGCTATTCATTGTTTAGTGCATTTTAGCTTCATATGTATCGAGTTGGAGTAGACATAGCGTCGAGTTAGACATGGGTTCAGCGTACCCTTATAGTCCCAGAACTACGTGTCCACGTAGGATTATAAGTCCCTTCTGTTGGGCATCAGATTTAGTGATCACGTCACTTATGCCTTTATACCCCTAGTACGGTATATTGGGTCCTCTCGATGGGAGCTATACATCAGACTACACGTTTAGATCACGTGGTTTATGTCGGTTAATAGTATCCCCACAGTCAGACTCTTAGTGCATTGACCAAGGTTTCATCATTTATATCAGTATACAGTTCAGCTTGTTATCTTCATGATTAGTTCTTCGTCAGCTTAGCTTTTAAGTTATGTTTTAGTATTTAAATTCTTGTTCATATTTTGTCATTGGTTAGTTATGCTTTGTTCAACTCATATATATTTGTTCAGATTAATATCTATATGTTGCATGCTGAGCAGATTGCAAGTACTGACACATACTTTGCGCTACATCCTTTTATGATGTAAGTTTAGGTACTCAGCGTCCAAATCACGCTTAGATCGATTGACGGTCTGCATTTAGCAGATTCAGTGGCTCGTCCTTATTATACTCCAAGGACAATAGATGTGCTTTCATTTTAGTCTTTACTTTCAGTTTTCAAATTTGTTAGAGTTAGCTGGGGGCATGTCACATCAACTCAACTAAGTTCGAGGCTTTTCAGACATAGGAGTAGATTCAGCTTGAGTTGCTAAGTGATTGTTTCAGTTATCACTAAACTCTTAGTATGTTTTACATATTAAGACTAGTTGGGTTTTCCCCCATTTTCAGATATCCACTATAATTAGCTTCTGCATACTTCATGTTTTACTTAGTTATTTTCAGTATGCTTATGATATGCCAGACTCAGGGTTAGCTTGGGGTCATTCATGATCCTAGGTCCTGTTTTACTTCAAGCGAGTAGCCTCGGGGAGTGACACAAGTCTTAAAACAAGTTTTAAAAGTATGTAAAAGACTTCTCAAAATGACTCGAAAGAAATCCCTTGAACTTTACTCTTAACGCTATCTTGAATTTGATATGTGAATTCAAGAATTATGCTTCGGAATGTAGGACCTCTCAATGATTTAGGAGGGCTAACGTAGTTGATCATAAGAATGAGTGAATCCCTAATTTAAAGAAAACTGGTGCAAGTTTATATTCATTAAGTTTGGGAAAGAACACATTGTTAGTTTCTCGAAAAAAATACCATGTTCCATAATGTATATAAACTTGCAACATGAACCGGAACAGATGTTTGTGTGATGGTCTTTTCACCAAGTGGAAAACCATTTTCCTATGGTTCCACACGTATAAAACAAAGAATTTTTAAATTTTTCAAAATGAAACTAGCGTATCACCAACGTGATTAGGCTAAAGGCAAATCAAATAGATTAAAGGCATTTGATGATCTCTGTAAAGAATTACAAATATTAAACGTGAAAGAATAAAACAGAATTCTAATGTTTAAGATTGTGCATTATTCTCAGAAATTCCTCCAGGTAAACACATGGAGGAGCAGAAGTTGAAAATGAAGAAAGTGTTATGTGACCGAGCAACTCAAGTTCATAATTATCATGGGTTGGATAAAAAATGACAAACAATGGTCCATAACACAATCCATTCTACACTTACCATTATTGAATATTTTTCTTATTATTATTCTTTTAAGCAAGCAATGAGTTTGATTAATAAAACAAAGGGCAACTTTTTGTATACAAGAGTTGTAAGAAAAAAGGAGGAACATACCAAAAAAAGATATAATGGATCGTTCGATAGTGTACATAAGAATAATGATGAATATAGTGTATTAGTAATACCTGCCTAAGTTTTGCTAAGATTACTTTTTATGCAATGTTTTGTTTTGTGTATTAAAAATAAATTATATTCCATAATTTCCATAAAAAAACATTATATTTCAAAAATATCCTCTACACTCTTTAAGCTTAAAAATATGGGAAATGTTTGAGAAGGATTTGAGGGGTAGTTTTGTCATTAATCAATCTTATGCACGTATTGAAACTCGTTGTATTACTAAAAATATAATCAACTAGTCACCTCTAGTAGCATTTCGAAACAATGACTCCTGACTATGAGATTATATTATATACAATGCAAGAAAACTCATGCTTGAGTATCCCAGGTTTTGTGTGCTCCCCACATACCTGCATAGGCAATATTCTATTAATAAACCATGGAATATATAATATCAACAATAAGTGAAATCTTCTAATTTAGTTTAGCTTAGAAACCAGAAGGAGTTTGGGCATGGTGAACGAGCACAAAGAGATTAGCCAAAAATATAAACAGTTTACTTCACAATTGCAAACATCCTAAACATTGATCATACAACTGACACAAAACAACTTCAAAACTTTTATTTGATTTTCTGATGGTTCCCTGTAACTATCATCATCATCCTTGTCAAAATTATACCGAGTATTGAACATATCCTTCAAGGTCATATATAGCATTTTTCTAAAGTTGATAACAAAGTTACATTAAGGAATCATCAAATGAACACCTTCAAAATAAGTCAAATATATAAAATGTACATATAACATCTTTCACTGTGACAACTATAATCACAAACATATGCGGAGCCAACCACATCAAATTTTCAATATTAAAACTTTTCTATTAAATTAATTGTTTTTCTGGCAAACATGAACATAGAATAGAAATCTACTCGTAGGTGGCTTTCAACTGAATTATAAATGGCTTTTGCTTTATAATGATATGTTTCCCAATAATGAGTATATTACTATTTACTAAGGGGCCGTTTGGTAAAGTGTATAAGAATAATGCTAAATAAAGTGTATTAATAATGCTTGCATTAACTATACATAGACTATTTCTTATGCATTGAAGTAGCAATTCTTGCATAAAAATATTTATTTAGTAGATATTCTTCATAATTTTGAAGGATAACTGGAGTCATTATAGAGGTGGAAAAATCAAACTCAACCCACCAAACATGTTTATATTTGGGCGGGTCACTTTCATTAGCTCAACCCATTAAAAATTGAGTTGATATGTTAAGCAAATTAGCTCATGAAAAATCTTGTCAAATTTTCTTAAATTTTTTACCAATTGGATATGTTGTAATATAGCCATAATACAGAAAAAATAAATTAGGTATTAAATAGTTAAGAAGAACAAATAAAACAATTAAGCTTATAAAAAAATGGGTTAGATTGGGTCTTGACTCATAATGTTACCTATTACGTAACCCATTTTGACCCAAGAAATTGAGGTTGGGTTGGTTCTTTAACCCATTATTTTTCTAACCCATTATGACCCATCCAAATTTTACGCAAACCGTCTAATTACCACCCCTAGGTCTTTAAGTATGCTAATGCATGTATTAAAACCCCTTGCATTACTAATACCTAGAAATCCACGTTATTAGTAATACACATCTTGGTACACAATTGAGTGTCTAACTAATGTTTGCATTAGTTATACATAACATGTAAGAATGTACCAAACAAGGTATTACTAATACAAGGACTTAATGCATGCATTATTTTTGTTATACACTCTACCAAAAAACGACTTCTAAGTGCATTTTTTATTTGAGAGTTAACACTTTAGTGTGAATGAAGAATATTTTGTGAATGCAACAATGCAGAACTCATGCTTTAACATTAAAAAATGAGCTCTAAAATTCCTTCCTTTTAGTTTCTTTGTGCTTAAACTTTCCTATTGAAGAAATTTTATTTATACTGTCTAACATTTCCGTATTTATCATGGCCAATTTATGTCCTTCTGCTTGGAGTTTATGGTAGCAAATTTATATCCCATTTATAAATAGAACAGTTGTTCTTTTCTAAAATGTGGCATCCAACATTAATATCAAACTTTTGAAGTAAGCCTAATGTTAATTTAGCGTTACTGGGCAAATAATTTTCAATATTACATAACTTAAAAATAAATACTGAAAGTGATGTAGATGATGTAAAAAAGGGAAGTAATTTGTAACACCTAAGAAATCAGACTAGGACTTGTAGCAAAAAAAAGCAGAAATTAGTGAACCACGATAGGGTAAACCGACCGTGAGAGGAAGCACAGTCCGTCGACCTAGCCATGGCTCATTCTCACGTAGAAGTGATGGACCACAGCACCCTTCACGGGCCGTGGACCACCCCACAAGCCGTGGAAAGGCTCATGTAAGCCAGGCAAAACAAACTAGGCCTAGGCATCAGACCATGGATCCCTTCAAGGGCTGTGGTCTTGCCGACAGGCCGTGCTGGCATCCTTCATTTAAAATAAGTAAACCCCAGCCCCAAGGGGAGATCCACAATGGCCTTCACGGTCAGTGGTCCTCCACACGGTCCGCAATGTGGGCCATAGAAGGGACTTCAAGAACTAGTAGTCAATGGCCGGAAGACCACAACCCACTTGACGGGCTATGTCCCTTTGATGGTCCATCATAGGGTCCGTGGTTGGCCTATGTCAGATTCTAAGTTGGGGTAGTTTTGGTCTTTTTCCCCATGCGTTGAACACCTAAACTACATCGTTTAACCCTTAAACTACGTCATTTTACTCAGTTTAAGCCTAGTGTTCTTATCAAAACCTACCATAATCGATTTATTCACCAAAATCATTCAAACTTATAAGAAGAAGAGGAGAAAGATGCGCCAGTTTTCCCAAGAATAGTCAAAAGTTTTCTTCAAGTTTCAGACACAAAATCAAAGGATTTCTTCGTAGATTTTGTCACCAGGTATATGGGATTTCACTAGTAGGTTTCTTTCATCAACTAGGCCCATAAAATTAAGTCAGATTTTTTATTCTGTATTTATTGTTTTGACCTAGGGTTACTAAAACCTTAGATATTGGTTTTGATTTCGTTGTTATAGTGTTCTTAATTAGATTATCTTGTTTTCGTGAAATCGTTGCTTAGTCCTTTGTTTGAAACTCAGAACCCTAGTTGTGTAGATTCTCTTAGTTCATGAATTTCAGTTGCTAGGTCAGTTAAGCAGATATACATGCTCCAGTCTCGAATGTTTAATTGTCAGTATTTAGATTGTGCATTCTCAGTTTTGCATGTCAAAATATCGACGTATCCAGTATTTCAATTATGTTGTATTATACACATTTCCAGTTGGAAGTAGGCTTAGCATCGAGTCGGACTAGGGTTGAGCGTACCCTTATAATCACATAACTACATACCTCCGTAGGCATATAAGTCCCCGCTATGGTCATCAAATTTAGTGATCACGCCAGCCATGGCTTTAAACCCCTGGCAAAGTATATTGTGTCCTCTCAATGGGGCATATACATCGGACTCCACGTTTAGGTCACATGGTTTTATATTGGTTAATATTAGCTCCCACAGTCAGTCTCTAGTACCTGGTAATTACATTTAGCTTAGTTTTCAGTATGTTTCAATTTTATTATTCTGTTCAGATTATATCATTGCTCAGTTATGCATTGTTCAGGTTATATATTTTGTTCAGTTTTTATCTATATCATGCATGCTCAATACATTCCAAGTATAGACGCATACTCTATGCTACATCCTTTCATGATGTAGGTTAAGGTATTCAGCATTCGGATCACGCTTAGATCGACTTTCAGTTTGCATTCAGCAGCTTTAGTGATGAGTCCTCATACTTCGAAGACAACAAACATGTGTTTCATTTTTAGTCTTATATTCTATTTTAAGTCTTGCTAGAGTTAGCTGGGGCATGTCCCAACAACTCTAGTCAGTTAGAGGCATTTAAGACATAGTATTAGATTCAATTTAGCTTTGAGTAAATATTCTGTATCACTAAACTCTAAGTATGTTTTTATATGTTCAGACCAGTTTTGGGTATTTCCCATCTTTCAGTTATCTCATCTTTTAGCTTCCGAATAGTATCTCTTTATTTTGTTGTTTTCAGTATGCTTATAATATGCTAGAAACTGGGTTAGCTTGGGGTCACTCATGATCCTAGGTCCCGTGCTACGTCAAGGGGGGTAGCCTCGGGGTGTGACAAACTTGGTTGCAGAGCATTAGGTTAAAAAGTCCTAGGATGTCTGAATACCACACTAAGTAGAGTCTCTTTTATGGGTGTGAAGTGCACCACATTCGATGAGAGAGTGGTTACTCACTGGTTTAAGAAAAATGTCACTTTCTTTATTATTCTTATCATGTGTGGGGTATAATCCAACTTCTCCTTTCTAATCTGTCATTATGCATTTCAGATCATGCCTCCTCGTAGAGCTTATACAAGGAATGCTAATGTCCGTAATGCTAACACAGTTCCTCTAGTCCCAAACCATGAGGTTTTGTATGCAGAATTTTGAAAAGTGATCCAGTTTTTGCTCAAAGTGTGGCCAATCAGAATAATTAACAAGCCCAATATCTATGAATACTATTGGTGGATCAGTGGCAGCTAGGATTCGAGATTTTGTTCGACTAAATCTGCCTGAGTTTCTAGGTTCACGGGGTGGTGAGGACCCACAAAACATCATTGATGGGGCTACAAAAATCTTTGTAGTGATGCATGTGATGGGAATGATAGGGGAGAGTTAGCATACTACCCGCTTAAGGATGTAGTTCACCTTTAGTTCACTCAATGGAAAGAAAACATGGGTGCGGATGTAGCTCCTATGACTTGGGAATGTTTTACTAGAGCTTTGCTGGACAAGTTCTTCTCGAGAGTTGAGGGAGGCAAAAGCTCAAGAGTTTATGAATTTGATGCAATGTACAATGTCCGTCCAAGAGTATGGACTCACGTTTAACCAGCTCTCTAGGTATGCTCCATATATGGTTGCCGATCCAAGGGCACAAATGAGTACATTTCTCTTTGGGCTATCCGACTTGGTGAAGATAGAGTGCAGGATTGCTATACTGTTAAAGGATAGGAATATCTCTAGGCTTATGACTCATGCTCAGCAAGTTGAGGGAGACAAACTTAGGGAACTAGCTAAGGACAATAAAAATGCTAGAACAGGAAACTAGGAATATTATCAGCAGAAATCGACTGGTGGCTCATAGTTTCAGCAGAGGTCTATTGCCCCAGCACCTTCATCAGCTAGTGCTCCATCCCCCAGGTTTCGACAGGATTAGAAAGGTAGGGCATCAGGCTCTAAGTCACAAGAGAGAGCTTCAGGTAATAGGACTTTCCCAACTTGTCTAAATTGTGGTAAGAACCATCCGGGCGAGTGTCTTGCCGACAAGGAAGGGTGCTTTGGGTGTGGTCAATCTGGCTATAGGTTGAAGGAATGCCCTTCTGCTAACAAGGGGCAAGGAGGTAACAATAATAGGGCTCAGTCTACAGCTCTAGCAGCACTAGCAGGTCGCCTAACTTATCAGTGTGCTTCATCTAGTATAAGTGGAGGTCAGCGCTAGAATAGGTTGTATGATCTCCGGCTCACCAGGACCAAGAAGATTCTCCTGATGTGGTCACTGGTACGCTATGAATCTTTCATTTAGATGTTTATGCATTGTTAGATCCAGGGGCTACACTTTCTTCTGTAACTCCCTCTATAGATGTCAACTTCAGTGTCAGTCCAGAAACTCTTTCACAACCCTTCTCAGTCTCTACTCTAGTTGGTGAACTAGTTATAGCTAGACGGGTATACAGAAAGTACCCTGTCAAAGTCTCTCAGAAGGTCACCTCAGCAGATCTTGTAAAGTTAGAAATGGTAGATTTTAATTTCATTCTAAGCATGGATTGGTTACATTCCTATTATGCCTCAGTCGATTGTAGAACTAGGATTGTTCGGTTTCAGTTTCAAAATGAGGCACTCTTAGAATTGAAGGGTAGTAGCTCAGTGCCTATGGGTCAGCTTATCTCTTTCCTTAAGGCCAGGAACATAATCTAAACAGTATATATCTATCATCTTGTTCGGGTTAAGGAGTCAAACTCTGAAACCCCAACTCTTGAGTCAGCCCAGTAGTAAATGAATTTCCATAATTATTTTGAGAAGATCTTCCCAGATATCCTCCTGATTGGGAAATTGACTTCGGAATTGATCTCGTTCTAGATACCTAGCCTATTTCAATTTCTCCTTCCAAAATGGCTCCAATTAAGCTTAACGAATTGAAAGAGCAATTGGAAGACCTTCTTGATAAGGGTTTCATATCTTTCCATGGGGTGCACCAGTGTTGTTCGTGAAAAAGAAAGATGGTTCTCTCAGAATGTGCATTGATTATCGTCAGTTGATAGACCTCAGATTCGGCTATCATCAACTCAGAGTCAGAGATAGTGACATTCTAAAGATAGCCTTCAGAACTTGGTTTATTCATTATGAATTTGTAGTTATGTCTATCGGACTAACAAATGCTCCTACAGCTTTCATGCACTTAATTAACAGGGTGTTCAAACAATATTTAAATTTGTTTGTTATTGTCTTTATTGAAGATATCCTCATTTACTCTCGGAATGAGGAGGAACATGCGAAGTTGTTCTGCAAACTCTTAAGGATCGCAATTTATTATCTAAGTTCAGCAAGTGTGAATTCTGGTTATAGTCGGTAACTTTCCTTGGTCATGTGGTGTATAGCGATGGAATCCAAGTGGATTCTCAGAAAATAGAGGCAGTGAAGCAATGGCCCAGACCCATCTAAGTTTCTTGGGTTTGGCTGGTTATTACAGGAGATTTGTTGAAGGATTTTCATCCATAGCTTCCCCATTGACGAAGTTACTCAGAAGAAGGACAAATTTGAGTGGTCATATAAGTGTGAGAAAAGCTTTTCAGAACTGAACACTAGGTTGACTACAACTCATATCTTGACTCTACCAGATGGTTTAGATGGATATATGATTTATTGTGAAGCATCCAGGGTCATCCTAGGTTGTATGTTGATGCAGTGAGGTAAGGTTATAGCTTATGTTTCTAGACAGCTTAAGGTCTATGAGAAGAACTACCCGACTTATGACCTCGAGCTTGCAGTCGTAGTATTTGCCCTAAAGATTTTAAGACACTATTTGTATGGTGTTCATGTTGATGTGTTCATAGACCATAAGAGCCTCTAATATGTGTTCACCCAGAAAGAGTTGAATCTTCATCAGAGGAGATGGCTTAAATTCCTTAAAAAATTATGGCATTAATATGCTTTACCATCCTCGTAAGGCAAATGCAATGGTTGATTCTATCAGCAGACTGTCTATGGGTAGTGTAGCACTTGTTAAGGAAGAAAAGAAAGAGTTAGCCAAAGATGTTCACCGGCTTGCTCGCTTAGGATTTCGCCATACGAACACATCAAATGGTAGTGTCATAGTTCAAAATAGATCATAATCTTCATTGGTAGCAGAGGTTAAGGAAAAATAGGACAATGATCCTATGTTACTTTAGTTGAAAGGTGCAGTTCATCCATAAAAAGTCAAGGTTTTCTCCCAAGGGGGAGATGGTGTGCTTCGTTACAAGGGTCGCTTATGTGTTCCTAATGTGGGTGAGTTGAGGCAGTAGATCCTTACAAAAGATCACAACTCTAGGTATTCCATTCATCCAGGTGCCACTAAGATGTACTGTGATCTATGGGAAGTCTTTTGGTGGAATGGCATGAAAAAGGACATAGCGGATTCTGTGGCTAAGTGTTCTAACTGTCAACATGTTAAGGTAGAACATCAAAAACTAGGAGGTATGAATCAGGACATTAACATTTCTACATGGAAGTAGGAAGTGATAAATATGGACTTTATTACGGGTTTACCTCGTGCTCGCATAAAATATGACTCCATTTGGGTGATAGTGGATATAGTTACTAAGTCCGCTCACTTCTTAGCTGTCAAGACTACAGATTCAGCGGAGGATTACGTGAAACTCTACATTAATGAGATAGTCAGGTTGCATGGGGTTCCCTTGTCTATCATCTCAGATATAGGTTCTCAATTTACCTCATTTCTTGAAATCATTTCAGAAAGGTCTTGGTACTCAGTTAAATCTCAGCACAGCATTGCATCCACAGACGGATGGCCAGGCACATTGTACCATTCATACCTTAGAGGACATGTTGAGAGCTTGCGAGATCGATTTCAAGGGTAATTTGTATGATCACCTACCTCTCATAGAATTCAACTATAATAATATTTACCATTCTAATATTCAGATGTCCCCTTATGAGGCATTATACGGGCTTACATGCAGATCTCTGATTTGTTTGTCTGAAGTAGGTGAAGTAACATTGATTGGGCCACATTCAGTTTATAAAGCTATGGAAAAAGTTCAGCTCATCAGAGATAGACTTAAGACAGCTCAAAGTCATCAGAAGTCCTATGCGGATCTAAGTAGAAGAGACTTAGAGTTTGAAATTGATGATTGGGTTTTCCTGAAAGTATCACCTATGAAGGGGGTGATGAGATTTGGCAAGAAAGTGAAGCACAATCCTAGATATGTAGCTCTTTATAGAATCATGAAAAGGCTTGGTAATGTGGCTTATGAGTTAGAGTTGCCAGTAGAACTAGCAATAGTTCATCCAGTATTTCACATTTCCTTGTTGAAGAGGTGTGTGGTTGATCCAGCTTCGATAGTACCATTAGAGAGTGTGGCTGTAAAGAATAGTCTCACTGATGAAGATGTGCCAATTGAGTTTCTTGACCGTGAGTTTTGTAGGCTGAGAAATAAAGAAGTCGGTTCAGTAAAGGCTTAGTAAAGGAGCAAGTCCGTAGAGGGAGCTACTTGGGAAGCAGAAGCTGCCATGAAGGCGATGTATCCTTACCTCTTTCCTTTCGATTCTGTTTCAACTTGAGGTAATAGTTCCTCTCCAGTCTTTCAGTTTACTCTTGCATAAACTCAGTCTTAGTATCATGTTCCTACAGTTGTTCTTGCATTTTCAAAATAATTGCATGTTCTTTGAACTCAGTTCAGTCACATATCAGTTTCTAGTACTTAGTGGTACGGATTGCAGCTCCTTCCCTCCATACTCATCTATTTTTGAATTCATTCGAGGACCAATGTTCCCAAAGGGAAGATATTGTAACACCTCAGAAATCAGACTTGGAATTACAGCAGAAAACAACAAATTTTGGTGAAGCATGGCAGGGTTCACGAACCATGAGAGGATCCACGTTCCATCGACCTATTCATGGCTCATGCTCACCCAGAAATGGTGGACCACGAGACATTTCACGAGTTGTGTACCACCCTACGAGCCATGGGAAGGCTCGTGTAAGCGAGGCAGAACCAACTATGCCCAGGCATCAAACCACAGAGCCCTCCACGGGCTGTGGTCTTGACGACGGGTCGTGGTGGCGTCAGTCATCCAAAACCAGTAGACCCCAGCCCCAAGGGGAGAACCACGCTGGAATTCACGGTTCATGGTCCTCTACACAGTCTGTGAAGTGGACCATAGAGGGTCCTCCCAGAACCAGTAGTCACTGGCCAGAAGACCACGACCTACTAGATGGGTCATGGTCCCTTTGACGGTCCGTCATAGGGCCTGTGGTTGGCCTTCATCTTTTATGTTGGGGTCATTCTGCTTTTTCCCCATGTGTTGGACACCTAAACTACATTGTTTAAACCCTAAACTACATTGTTTTTCTTAGTTTATGCGTAGTATTCTAATCAGAATCTGCCCTAATTGATTTATTCACCAAAATCATTCAAACTTAGAGGAAGAAGAGGAGAAACCAGCGCCAGTTTTCCGTATAATTATTTTTGTTCAGATTATATCATTGCTCAGTTCTGCATTATTCAGCTTATATATTTTGTTCAGCTATTATCTATATCCTGAATGCTCAATATATTCCAAGTACTGCCGCATACTCTACGTTACATCCTTTAATGATATAGATTCAGGTATTCAGCATCCAAATCACGCTTAAATTGACTTTCGGCCCATATTCAGCAGCTTCAGTGGTGATTCCTCATACTTCGAGGACAACAGACATGCGTTCAGTTTTAGTCTTTTATTCAATTTTTAGTCTTGCTAGAGTTAGCTAGGGGCATGTTCCAACAACTCTAGTTAGTTACATGCTTTTCAGACATAGTATTAGATTCTTGTTTAGCTTTGAGTAAATGTTCAGTAACACTAAACTCTTAGTATGTTTTTACATATTCAGACTAGTTTTGGGTATTCCCCATCTTTCAGTTATCTCATATTTTAGCTTGCGCACAATATATCTTTATTCAGTTTTTTTCAGTATGCTTGTGATATGCCATAAACAGGGTTAGCTTGGGGTCACTCATTATCCTAGGTCTCGTGTTACGTCAAGGGGGTACCCTCGGAGTATGACATAATTAGTTCAACAACATACCTTGTGAAATCTCACTAAGTGGGGTCCAGTTCAACAAGTTCAATAAAGATAATCAAGGCTTACTAGTAACACTAACTGCAACTACTTTAAGAAGGAATTATAAGGACTAGAAACTCAATGAGCTTCTCCATCTCTTTGTTTCACAAGAGGGCACTACCTTAATGTTTCCCAGACAAGAAGAATGGTGATTACAATGTGAAAGAATGCTACAAAATTAGGATGTTTTGTGATTGATATTATTGAGGACTTTACTCGGAAGAGGAGGAGGGGTGTAAAATCATATTATAAGATTTTATTGAGCTATAGGTGTACATATTTTTTTAGTTGGATTTGGAGAAAATGTACACATAACCAAAAACTAACATTATATATGTAAATAAATGTAAACATAGTTGTTTTGCATTTGGCTTTATGTTCAATTTATCTATATAACTTTGCGATAGAAGTGTAATAATGAGTGGAAGATAGTTTTCATGGATCCATCACATTTAGATTGTTCAATAAAAGATTTATGACTTATCAAACTAGACAACACTAAACATCGTTGAGACTAAAGAAGAAAAAACGTAAAAGTTGACTAAATAAGAAAAGAACTTCATAAACTTTAATTTTATGCCAAAATCTCATATGAAATGATGAGTGAGGACTAAATACAACTAAATTAATAACAAAGGCGAGATTTGACCATATTTGAAGATTCGATAAATGCAGTCAAGGCTAATCTAGGAAAAAAAGTAACAATAAATGCAACTACTTTCAAAAGGAATCATCAAGACTAGAAAGTTAATGAGCTCTTCCATCTGTTTGTTTTACTAGAAGGTATAACATCGATGTTGCGCCAAATAGGAAAAAGGGTGATTACACTTTGAAAGAATGATACAAACAAGAATGGTATGTGAATGAAGTGCTTAACGACTGGCCCACAAACATGTTGGGAGAACTAGACAGCCTCATGGAATTAATTGTTTTACCTGGACCCCTAAAAAGGTGCATGTCTGATCCTAGATAAACTCAAAAAGAGAGGCATTATCCTTATCAAAGGATGCTACCTATGCGAACAAACCAATGAAATTGTGAATCACCCCTTGTTGCACTATAATGCTTAGTATTTCTTCCTTTGAATGCTTTGTCTCAAATGAGAGTAATGACCATCCAGGTCATTTATGTTTTAATGCCTTCTATTTGTCATTTAGAACATTACTATAGTGACCTCAAGTTATTTTTTACTTTATGGGACTAACAATTTGGTCACTTGGACGTACATTTGGGTTTTATGTAAATTTCTATGTTTTAGAGCTTTAGAACCTTGAACAATCGATTTCGCTCAAAAGTTCAGGAAGGTATCCTCAAAATCTAATATCTACATTTCCATCAACTCCAAAAGGGTTATTTTAGGCTAGTGGTGTGGTCGTTATCACTATCGAGGCTTTTAGTGTGAGTTTATGCAATTAGGTATGTTAACTTTTATGTTTTGGCCAAAGTTTGACATTGGTCAACATTCTTCGTAAACATTCCCAAATGAGAATTTCAAAAACGCAGTGAGCTCTAGATTGTCTAGTTTGGTCTAGAATGACCCTTCATGCAGATTTCGAGGCTCTTCGTCTAATTTTAAGGTCCCTTATAGATTTTAGCTTTAAGATGGATTTTTTGTATGGGCCCCACTTTTTTTTAAGACGAACTCATATGGAAGTTTCTACTAGTCTATTTAGTCCAGAATATAAAATTTGATTGGGATAATATATCTTGTTTTAGTGCAAGGGGTTTCGAATGAATTCCGAACACCCGATACTCCATCAAAGATTTAAGAGTTGCTAAAACCAGCTGATATGCATCATCTTGTGCAATCCAAGATGTCTTTCGCATTCGTAGTCCTTGGCCTTATTCACGAAGACCAGGAAGCCTAGCTTCCGTGTTCAAGGAGCCTATATTTATGGGATCCCTTGCCACGTTTGTGAGGCCCGGTCCTCTGCCAGCCATGATCGATGGGCCCTTGATGCATTTGTTTGGCCCTGCCACATTTGCAAGGAGGAGTTGGGGTCTATTCTTTTAAATTAAGACATACCCTTTGGTGGAGCCTCAAATTTGGAACAACAATTTCTCTTTCATTTCAACTCTATTTTAAGTGATTCAAATTCCTCTGTGATTGTGGAGCCTAAGAATATGTGGGTGTGTGATCAAAAAACTTTGGAGGTTCTCTGGTAGAGGTAAATTTACCTGTATAGGGATCGTCTAAGCTTAGTGAATTGCTCTTAAATGTGAATTTTAATGTATGTGGTTGTTTAAACTATTCGAGACTCCGAAATCTATTCAATTGGTAAGACAAGTTCAGGGGACTATTTAGGGTCTTCTAATATAGTCATTTCCAGAATTCCAGTATGGGTCCCATGATTCTACTTTTGACTACAAAATTGGCCCATCTTCGATTTTATTCAATCTAGTGTATAAATGATCGTGTTAATGTTTTGATTCTAATTTTGATTGCGTGGAAGCATTTGAAGGTCGAACAAAAAGGGAGATCTTTGAAATTGTGATTCAGAGTGTGCGTGGTCAGCCTCTCAGTCAGTTTCAACTTCCCCTCCCTTAGATTAATCTTAAAGATGCCGAGTTGATCGTGTTACCCTTCTTAGAAATCATGTTTTAGGCTTATATTTGAGATTTTTGGGACGTGATGCGTGCTACAGTTAGTGCTCAATACCATAGGCTTGCCCTTATTTTCACTGCTTAGACTCTCCACACCAGATTATAGGATCACTATAGGACTTTCTTGGCTTGTAACATAGGTTCAGGGTCAGTTGTGGTACATGTGGGTTTTTCTTAGTGACTTTCTGCCCTCCTTGACATTACACTAGGCTTTCAACCACTTTTTGCCCTATTTTTGACATCCTACCGATTTACCTTCTTTCCTTTGATCTTCTTCAACCATGGATGTGACGTTATTTCTTTGTTGCTCTTTATTTTTTAGTTTCATCTTTTTCGTGCGTTTTATTATTTTCTTTAGCTTTCAAAAAGTCACATCCTTTCCTCTCTTTTCTTTTTTTCTCAACTCTTTTCATACCCATTTTTCTTTTTGTTTCCTCTTTCATAGCCACCCTCAAGTTATGGATTTTCCATTGGTTGAGGTGCACAATACCCGATGTTGGATCAGGGCCAAGATTGAAGTTACTTTTTACATTATCCACCCTCAACTTAACCTTTTGGCCTAAGTCGAGCTGCACACATCCAAGGAGGGATTGGGGCCAACATAGTAGATTATGGGAAGGTGAGTTGGGGTTCAAAAGAAATGGTCTAATTTAGGCTCAAAGCATTTCATTTGGTTGGATTCATCTTTTAGGAAATTTGTGGACTTATCAGAACAAGGGTCTATGATCACTTCCTAGCCTCTAGAGTAGATTGTCTTATCAGGACTAAACGGGCAAGTTCTAGATTGGCACAAAAAAACTACTTGAACAATCAACTATTCTCACACACTCTTGGCACATAGTTTCATTATCAGATTACCTAGTTCAAGTTTTAGCTTAAGTCATGCCATCAAGTTGATTCATTATCATGTTATACTCAGAGCCAACACATTCACCTTATCTTAGCCTACAAATTCTAGCACACCTCACAAATTTTGGACGGGCATGATTTTTCATAAGCCATCATGCTTCATTCTTTTTCATGCTTCTACACATACGATCCTAACACATGCCAGTTCAACAAAAATTAAAAAGCCTCTTGGGGAAAAAGAACACGGGAAAGAAAACCCTAAGAGAGGATTTATGAGTTGGGTTACTCGGACGTCACACTATCACCACAATCCATTTACCCTACCTCCAACAAAAATAGATGCAATTGTCCCCGATGGATACAACAATAGTAAAAGATAATGGATTGGGTGAAGCAAACCTATGGCACAAAGCGCGAACACTCATCAACAAGTAGGTGGGTCCGATTTCTCGGAGCCCGCTGGAATAATATTTGGGTCACCCTCAGTAGTGCCAACACCATTCATCATCGCACCCTCAGTAGTGCTCTTGGTCACTCTAACCGCACCATCAGTGGTGCTCACATCGTCCCTCACAACAGGCGGGACACCTACAACTGGGGCAGAACTCAATGCCCTCGCAACACTCTCACGGATCCTCTACTGGTGCAACTCTTCATATAAGATCGAAGCCTTCTTAGCCTCCTTCTCCTACCTACGCTGTCTATTTTGGGGTTTTTCCTTCTCCATGCAGCTAGAACGATGCCTCTTACCTTTGGTACATGTCGGCTCAGGCTCCTCATCGGCAATCCCACTGAATAAAGCGTCTACTACCGTAGTATTAGTCAACACAGTAGGTGCAGCCTGAGGCTCAACTACAAGTATAACAAGAATGGCATCAATGTCGGCCCAGAGACTGGCTAACTCGATCCGGAAAGAGGATAGATATGTGGTTAGTACCGGTCACTTGAGGACTCTCTGCCCCGTACAATGTCCCATTTGTAGTCAAATTCAGCCATGTTGAGTGCCCAAGAGTGATTAGAGCCAGGACCATAGAGGAACCAACGGATGGAGGTCTACAAAATATTCGCGCACTAGTGTAGCTGTGAGGGGTGCCTGGGCAGTGGATCTGGCATTTTCGTTGATAGAGCCCCGAAGAGTAGCCGCATAGGAAGCAAGAATTCCCTCAAAATATCCTCGCTATAAGTGCTTGGTTCTCGAGCCATCTACTCACACTTGTGACGTTGAAAGAATCGGTGGATTTCAGGGACGGTGTGTAGGCTCCCAGTGAGGACTCCGCGCTTCTTTGTAATAAGCTGAGCCATCTTCTCTTTGTCATTATTCATCTTGGCATCCTGATAAACTTGCCACTGGCTCTCAACACACCATCTGTTTGGCTCTCCAGCCACCGGATCAGAGTCGTAGCTTCGTGGCATTGGGACTTCTCCCGAACTAGTCGCCCCATTAGACGAGGCATATTTGTCATGCCACCCTAAACCTGTGGCTGATCCAAAACCAGAGCAGTAAGCATGGGCAGAATTAGAGCCGGAAGCAGAGGCAGACTTTGAGCCAGACGTAGAACCAACCTTAGAATCGGAAGCAGAACGAGCCGGTGACCCGATCAGTGTGTCTCCTCATCAGACTGGGAGATACTGACAATGTCGGTGACCACTTGTCGGGATGCATTCCGAGTAGCCCAAGGTGCAGTAGGGGATGTCTTCGTGGCCGGTGGAACATATGCTGGATCCTTTTCTGCTTCTGTATCTTCATCAATCAGCCTAAAAGTAGGCTGCACAGATTTTTATTTACCCTTTTTGGAGTAGGTGCAGTAGGGGATGTCCTCATGGCCGATGGAACATATCTTGGATCCTCATTCTTCCTTGATGAAGGTTGATGAAATCTTGTACCTTTGCCTCCCTCAACTCTAGAGGGAAGAATCTATCAGGAAATGCCTTTTTTGAACAATTCCCAATCTACCAGACCCACTCCTATGGGTCTCAATAAACCTTTGGGGATCATCTTCCACTTTAGAGCCATGAAATTCGAGAGGGTTCATTCAAGAAATATCCCTAACCCTTGAAACAACTGAATTCATATTCGGATTCACCAGGGTTACAACTTCTCTATTGGCTTGAGCCATCATAACTTGAGCCAATATTTGGAAAGTAGACCTAAACTCTGTATCGGTCACATTCTCAACCACTAGATCAACTAGAGATTGATTAGCTTGAGGAGGAGCTTCTTCATTCACATTGTCACCCTCCATTATTCTTGTGTTAGACCTTCGTGTATTCATATCCTAAAGACATAAGAGAAGGGTTAGGTGAGGGATTTTATGGAGCTAGACTCTGTGGCACGACTTAAGAGTAATGAAAGAAGTGAGATTTCCTAAACAACTTATAGCCTCTCACTCATAAATGTGGCGCGCTTTATACTCATGAAAAAGACTCTACTAGACGTGGCTTATGAGACATCATCCTTGAATCATTCTAAACCTCGTGCTCTGATTACCAAGTTTGTCACGACCTAGGGTACCCCCTAGATGTAACATGGCACATAGAGCCCCAAAAGGCACCATGTAAGCCACTTAGTATAATATAACATAAATCTTTAAAACAATAAAGAGTAAAAATGCATTTCAATTCCAAAATTTTCATAAAGGAAAAGCGGAAGTCTAGACTTGTCTCAATTAGCCATCTATTACAATAGTCAAATCAAATAGGGTCACAGCCCTTACAACATAATCTGAAATGGAACTACAATAAAAGGAACTACAATGATAATATTTGTCCTCGAATCTTGAGGACTCACAACAAGCAAGGAGAAATGAACAAATCCAAGCTCTAGCCATAATGGGGACCACCTTGAGAACCGGACCCAACACTTGGCAAAAAGGTAGGAAAATATGGGTTAGTACAAAAATGCACTAAGTCTGATAGTCATGCATAAAAACCTTTAAAGCATGATATAATGGACATTTTAGTTGAATGCATGCAATTTACTAAGTTAAAGCATCATTTTGAAGATAGTGGAATGACACACGTCATAAGCATAATCAACTCATAGGTCATCATATCATAAGAGAAACATATCATAAGTACCCTAAAATCATACTTGTGCAATGCATGAGTAAGATCCCATAATCCCACTCATGCTTAAGTAAAGCTTCTTGAGTAACCATAGTTCATAGTTCATATTCTTGTTCATAGTTCATATGTCATTGTGGGAATAATCCTCAACCGACATAGACCATATAAGCTTAACATGGAATGCGGTGTTGCCCACACAGAAAAGGGTTGCCCTACTTGCCTAAGGTAAGACCATGGTTTATTAGCTTTTAGGTGGATCTACTAGCTAGATGTCCTACGGGGGAATATTTATGGGATAAGGAGATTATTACTAGAGACTTGGACTCAACTTTGGTAGAAGGTCTCCATCTTATGAGATACATACTTAGGGAACCTAGACTCAACTTGTGTAGAAGATCCCATTGGAAGCCGGACTCAACTTGTGTAAAAGTTTCCCTCTCATATTGAATATCCACTCGGTGCTAAGCATTACATCCCACAATTACATAATTTGTCTTGACTTAGGTTCATATTTTTGGAAGAATGCCTTGACACTTATTCCAACATAATTCATAAGATGGCTCATAGATTCAATAGGTGAGAATAGCATTTTAACCTTAGAATCATCATATTGTGAGAAAATCTTTCACATCATGTCATATTCATGCATAAGTGTGTATATGAGAATAACCTTTCAACGACACACCAATTAGATCATAATCATGTTCACCTTACTCTCAAAGTGTTCATAAAGCATATACAAAGAGTCCACAATCATACATAATTATCATGCCTTACCCTTCATGGATCAAGGATCATATACAATAAACCACACCTAGAATTACTACATTAGACATGGATAATAACATGATTCAAATAACTCAACGAGTATAATCATCATCTCATAGTATTCTTCTTTCATCAATTCACCCACATCACAAAGACATAAATTGGGAATATTGGGGTTTTCATGGATTCATGTGGGTTTCAACTTAAAACCACATTAAATAAACAATTCAATCATAATATAAAGTAATTAAATCATAAAAATCATTTTGAGAAAGAATCCATGACTTGGAGTCAAAACCCTAGTTTTTATGGATTTCTAACTTTGAAATTAAGAGCTTGAGGGGCTCCATGGCTGAAAGCTATCCATGGATGAAGAACTACCATACCTTAGTTATGAATCTCCAAATAAATTGAGTGGAAAATCTTGTTTCTTCAAGCCCTAGCTTCAACTTTCTTCTTCTTCCTTGGAGTTCTGAAGAGAGAAATTTTGGGAGAGGAGATGAACTTTGGGAAATTGTTTGGGTATTTGGAAAATATGACTTAACTTGGGAGAATTTGACTTTAAAATAACTTATATAGTGTCCCTAAGCTTACCCAAAACAACCCCACTTTAATTGGACTCAAACATGAAATCCCAAAACTATCCCTCACTTAAAGTGAGCTGCCAAGGACCGCGTGGTGCTCCACGAGCCGTGGTCCCATCCATGGTTTTAAGGTAGTAGCTAGGTAGCTTGTTCCTTTAACACAAAAACCCAAGGCATCTTCATGAGGGGCTCCACGAGTCGTGGTCCCTCTCGTGGGCTTTAAGGCAGTGGCCTGCCACTTTCCTCACCATGCTCACACCACCAAGGCATAACCAAGGCCACTCCCATGAGCCATCTAAGGCTTCACGAGCCGTGAAGTGGCTCATGTGGAAGAGACAATTTGAGGCAGCCTTAAGGAGGCTTCTGCCTCCACCTTCACGAGTGGCACCATGACTTGTGGTGATCTCCACTGGTCGCGAAGGCCCTCATGGTCTTGGGGCAGTGCCTTGGCAAGGCTTGAGCAGGCTTGACCATTGCCTTGGCCCTTGGCCCTTGGCCTTTTGCCTTGGTTCTTGCCCTCCTCCCTTAACTCTAACCTTAACATTTAGCTATAGTTAGCCTATAAATTTCCAGAGTATGAAAAGGCCAAGGGTTCGCTTGGGGCCAGCAATGGTTCTTAATTTCCAGTCCCCCCTATGGTGTAGGCTCGGGGCATGACAAACTTAGTATCATAGCACAGAGCTCAAGAGTCCTAGAGAGTCTATGAAGTTGTGTCTATAGAGTCCTAGTTAATGGTGTGAAGCACACCAAATCTATAATTAGGAGGCTGCAACATTTAGGAACTATCTCACTTTTTTCATATTTATTTCATGTGATAGAGTTAATCTCTATAAAAATTCCTTCTAACTCGTGCTTGCGCGTGTCTTTCAGTTGATTATGCCTCCACGAAGAGCTGTCAGAGGTCGTCCTGCTAGGAGGAATGTCGAGGAACAAGGGGTACCTAATGCACCTGAAGTGCAACCCCAAGGAGAGGTCACTAATGCTGAGTTCAGGGAAGCGATCATAATGTTAAGTCAAGCGTGACCAATCAAGCTGGTTAGAGAGAGAACCGACATGAAGTGAATGATACTTCAAGAATGTTTGAGTTTCTATGGATGAATCCTCCAAGCTTCACTGGTTCAAGCACTACTGAGGATCCAGAACATTTTATTGAGGAACTACTGATGGTGTTTAAGGTTATGGACGTTGCTGATGTTGAACAAGTGGAACTAGGTGCCTATCAACTGAAAAGTATTGCTAGGACTTGGTTTGACCAGTGGAAGAAGGGTAGAGCTAAGGGTGCACCAATTTTGAGTTGGGCGACGTTTGAGGAGGTTTTCTTGGGGTGTTTCTTTCCCCATGAACTGAGAGAAGCCAAGGTACGAGATATCCTTACTCTTAAGCAGGATTCTTTGAGTGTTTATGAGTACAGTTTGAAGTTTACCTAACTTTCTCGATATTTTCCGGAGATGGTTGCGGATATGAGGAGCAAGATGAGTCTGTTTATTGCTGGATTGTCTCGTATGCCAAGTAAGGAGGGCAAGGTAGCGATGCTGATAGGGGTCATGGATATAGCGAGACTTATAGTTTATGTGCAGCAGGTTGTGGAAGAGAAGCTAAGGGATATAGAAGAATTCAAAAACAAGAAAGCTAAGACAGGTAATGAGTCCGGGCAGCAAAGGAGTAATGTTAACCATTCTTCCTTTCAACATAAGAAAAATGGACCTACTCTATCATCTGCTGGTGCACCTGTACCAAAGAACAAAGGTGAGTATAATAGTCAGAATTTCAGAGCTAGACTTACTCAGTCTCAGGGTAGTGTAGCACAAGGAGGTAATTGGGCTCCTACATGTGCTAAGTGTGGTAGGAACCACCCGTGTGCATGTCGCGATGGCTCTACTGGATGTTTCAAGTGCAGTCAAGAAGGTCACTTCATAAAAGAGTGTCATAAGACATACATGGCTATGGAAATAGGGGCAATAGAGCCCAATCTTCTTCAATTACTCCACCATACAGGGCTGCACCTAGAGGAACTACTTCAAGGACTAGCAGAGGAGAAAACCGCCTATATGCGATCAATAATCATCAAGAGTAAGAGAATTCTCCAGATGTTGTCACTGGTATGATCACAGTCTTTAATTTTGAGGTTTATGCCTTTCTAGATCCAGGATCGAGTCTATATTTTGTGACTCCTTATGTTGCAATGAATTTTGACGTCCTTCCTGAGAAACTTTGTGAGCCCGATACTGACCCTAAGTAATTTATAACAAGGTGGGAATGACAGTTCAGTCACTTCGTCATTTATTTTGTTTTTATATTTCTCTGTTTTGGAGCTTTCGAACCTTGAATGGTTATTTTTTATCAAAAGTTCAGGAAGATAACCTTAGAATCCAATTTTGACGATTTCATCATCTCTAGTAGGGTCATTTTATGCTAGTAGGGAGGTGGACACAACTCTCGAGGCTTCTAGTGTGACTTAATGTGATTAGGGATTTTAACTTTCATATTTAGGCCTAAGTTTGACTTTATTCAACATTCTAGGTAAATGTGCTCAAATGAGAATTCTGTCAATGTGGTTAGCTCTACAATGTTGAGTTTGTCTAAAAAGATCCTTCTTGTGGATGCCGAGGCTTGAGGACAAATTAAAATCCCCTATGTAGAATTTTCTTAAATTAGAGTTTGAGGGTGGTTCCCACATTTTGCCAAGATACCTCGTATGAAACTTTTGTATACTCGATTGAGTCTAAAATATCAAATTTTATAGGATAGCATACTTCATTTGTGTGCATGGTGTCACGCCCCAAGGGTACCCCCTAGACGCAACATGGAACCTAGGATCACGAGTGAACCCAAGCTAACCCTAAGTCTAGAATATCACAAAAATAAGAAATACAACTAAGTAAGCGGAAGCATAACTGTAAAGTGAGTCAAAACTAAAAGACTTCAAGTGAGAATATTATAAATATCAACGGGGAACAACCCAAAGCAACTCAATACTAACTCTATGTCTAAAAGCCTCTAATACTAATGAGTTGATATCCCAGCTAACTCTAAAAATATTGAAAGCTGATAATGAGATAGCTAAACCAAAAGCATAAAGAAATGTCCTCGTACTATGAGGACTCACCATTGAAACTACTAAGTATGGACTGGAAGTCGAACTCAATGTGATGTGGATGTTGAGCGCCTCAACCTATAATATTGAATCATATAGCACAAAAGTATATGTCAGTACTTATAATGTAATGATCATGCAGTATATATATACTAAGTTGAACAATATAAAGTTAACAAGGAAATATATATGGAGACATAACTGAAAGGTGAACTAGATGCAATGACCAAGGACTAATCATGATGATAATGTGCTGAAATGAACACTGAAGTAAATGTTGATAGCATGATCAATGCAATAAGAGTCTGACTTTGGGAGATACTATTAACTCACATAAACCACGTGATCTAAATATGGAGTCTAATGTATACGGACCATCGAGAGGACCTAATATACCTTTCCATGGGTATAAAGGAATGACTGTTGCGTGTCCACTAAAAATTGATGTCCAACAGAGGGGACTTCTAAACCTACGTGGGCTAGTTCTGGGACTTTGAGGGTACGCTGAACCCTAGTCCAACTTGGTGCTAAGTCTACTTCCCACTGAATATGTATGGCTAAAATGCAAATGAAATACTGAGTAGCTCAAATATTGATATGTTATCTGAGAATGAAACATATATTTACTGAAAGATATGGCATTCAAATTCTAAAGTGTGATTTTCTGACTGAACTGCCTAGAAAGTTTATTTTATGGGATACTGATAATTAATACAAGCTAGGGTTTTGAGTTCTATAAATGGGACTAGATTAATTCTTCAAGAAGAAACATGTATTTAATACAATGGAAACAAACTACAGAAGATAAATTTCAATAGATACCCAAGATTCGGGAAACCTAGGTCTGATCAATTTGTGGAGAAATTGAAGAACTGACTGAATTCTAGGGACCAAATGGGTGAAAGGAATCCACTAGTGAAATCCCACATACCTAGTGACGAAACTGTAGTTTTAATTTCAAGGCTGAACTTGAAGAACAACTCTGCTTTTCTTTGGAGAAATTGTCGCCTCTTTCTCTTCCTTTCTTTCTAAGTTGGACGATTTTAGGAGAATGAGGGTTCTATATAGTTTGTGACTATATTATTAGGTTTAGACTGAGTAAAATGACATAGTTAAGCACCAAACGACATAGTTTAAGTGCTAAACGTGTATGGGAAAAGACCAATGTGACCCTGACTTAAAAACTAAGGAAGTAACTTCAAGACACGTTACACAAGCCGTCTGGAGCATCAAGGCCCATCTACTGGGTTGTGGTGCTTCCCCTGCCCGACAGGGCTTTACTAAAACAAGCATAACTTTTTACTCCGGGGACAGAATTACACAAACTCAGTGGCGTTGGACAGAGGATTCCAAAATTTTAAATTTGATAGGTCATAGGAACCCATATTCATTTTTTGCTAAAAGATATGACCGTTGTTGACCTAAACCTCAAAGTCTGTCACGCTTCTTTCACGAGCCACTTCACGGTTCATGTGAAGCTCCACAACCCGTTTAGACAACTGTGGTTCTTCAAAGAGCCTGGGGAGTCATGTGCGTCTTTTAACGGGCCACTCCACGGTCCGTGTGAAGTTCCACATACTGTCTAGTGGTTTGTGGTCCTTCATAGTATCAATAATGGTTTGGTGTCCTTCACGGGCCATTTCATGGCCCGTGTGGAGCTCCATGGACCATTTAGTGGTTTGTGGTCTTTCACCTTTTGTTGGGTGCACAACCACGAGAAAGGTGATGGTTTGTGGTCCTCTTCACGGCCCATAGACCACTATGTGGTTTGCCCTTCTCTATTGTTCCATCTTTGTTATGATTTTTTTGAGGTGTTAGAATATCTCCCCATTTGGATCATTCGTTCTCGAATGAAGTCTAAACAAGATGAGTTTGGAGGAAAGAGCTGAAATCCCTACCAATTAATTACTTGAAACTAATATCTAATTGAACTATGTTGCATGAATCATGCAATTATTTTGAAATGCAATGATAACTGAGGGATCGAAATACTTAGACTGAATTTACACAAAATTAACAGAAATATTGGAGAGGACTATTACATCAAGCTTAAACTAATTGGAAGGAGAGAGGTGAGGAAAATTGGCCATCATGGTTGCTTTTACTTCCTAAGTAGCTCCCTATATGGACTGATTCCTCCAAAAAACTTTTAATGAAGCGACTTCCTTATTTCTCAACCTATGAGCCTGACAGTCAAGAATTTCAACTGGAACATCTTCAAAGGTGAGGCTATCCTTTACAACTACCCTCTCTAAAGATATTATCGATGTTGGATCACCCACACATTTCATCAACAAGGAAAGGGGAAAAATTGGATGAACCGCTAGTAGTTCTATTAGAAATTCTAAAGCATAAGGCACCTTACCAACCCTTTTGAGGATTCTGTAAGGACCTACATACCTGGGACTGAGCTTTCATTTCTTTCCATATATCATCACCCTTTCATAGGTGATAACTTCAGGAAAACCCAATCATCAATTTCTAACTCTAAGTCCTTTCTTCTAACATCTGCATAGGAATTTTGACGACTCTGAGCCATCTCTAGTCTATCCCTGATTAGTTGAACTTTCTCCATAGCCTTATAAAACAAATCTGGCCCAACCAAGTCTGCCTAACCTACTTCTAACCAACCAATCCGACACCTGCATCTATACCCATATAGTACCTCATAAGGGGCCATCTAAATACTGGAATGGAAGTTGTTATTGTAAGAGAAATTTAAGAGAGGTAGGTGATCATCCCAATAACCATTGAAATCAATCACGCAAGCTCTCAACATGTTCTCTAAGGTTTGAATGGTACACTCTGTATGATCATTTGTCTGCGGATGAAATTTTGTACTGATATTTACTTAAGTACCAAGACCTTTTTTAAATGATTTCCAGAAATGAGATGTAAATTGGGGGACCTCTACACTACAACAAAAACAACTTTTAGCGGCAACAAATATACAGATTATTAAAGAGTGCTAAAGTATTTACAGGCATTATTTAAGTGTCATTAGATCCAATGTCCCTTAAGGCTTCAGGGACATATATAAAGACTTCTAATTGCAGCTAAAGTTACATATTTAGCTGCAATTGAGCTATTGTCATTAATTAATTGTTGCTAAAAAGTATTTTGATGTAGTGCTATCTGAGATAATAGATAGGGGAACCCCGTGCAACCTGGCTATCTCGCTAATGTAGAGTCTAGCATAATCCTCCACTGAATCTTTAGTCTTGACAGCCAAAAAGTGACATGAGTTAGTGACTCTGTCCACTATCACCCAAATTGAGTCATGCAATTTGTGAGTACGAGGTGAACCCATAATGAAATTCATGTTTATCACTTCCCACTTCCATGTAGGAATGATAATCTCTTGAGTCACACCTCCTAGTTTCTGATGTTCTACTTTAACATGTTGACAGTAAGGACAGTTAGCCACAAAATATGTGATGTCCCTCTTTGTATCGTTCCACCAATAGACTTCTCGTAGATCATGGTATATCTCAGTGGCACTCAGATGAATATACTATCTGGAATTATGGGCTTCTATAAGAATCTACTTCCTCAACTCACACACATTAGGAACACATAAGCAACCCAAGTAACAAAGCACATTATCTCTCCCTAGGGAGAAAACCTCAACTCTCTGATGATGAACTTCACCTTTCAACTAAAGTAATATAGGATCACTATCCTGTTTTTCCTTAACCTTCACTACCAATGAAGATTTTGACCCATTCTAAACTATTACACTACCATCTGACGTGTCCACAAGGAAAACTCTTAAGCCAGCAAGTCGGTGAACATATTTGGCTAATTCTTTCTTTTATTTCTCAACATGTGCCACACTACCCATAGATAGTCAGTGGTCAATGCTCAACCACAACTCATCCAATACTAGGTATGGTCAATCGTAATCTAGTATAAAACCCAACAAAATATTAGGGTCGAACCCACAGGGAGTGGTACAAGTTTGAATTTAGTTACGAAGTCACAAATGTAATCTACTAGGTGGTAGGAACAGAAATTATCAAAATCATTTAGTTAAATTGAAAGGGGTGACAACAAATGTCAGATGGGGAGATCGGTTTGTTAATTAACAACTAAAACAAATACGAAAACAAATGGTTTCAATAATATTAAAAGATATTCTCAGGATGTGATCGATTATAGGCTAATTATTATATATGGGTAATTGAAGTTTAACAATAATTTGCTAAATCATTGTAGGTAGGCAAACTATAAGTACAATAGCTTTCTCTCGAACAACTATTACAGTCAGGCGAGTTCTGTCGAACCTTAATTTACCTACCCTCTCTAGCTAGATAGGTAGTAATGAGTCAAAATTCACTCTCTCGAGCTAAACCCATAACAACCAACACGCTAAAATCATCAATCGATAACCATGGCTTTAGAACCTCACTCTCGAGCAAGCCCAAAACACTAAGCTAAAATTATATTTGCAACTATAATTCATCAATTACTGCTCAGTTATCACTCAAACCCATATTAAAACAACATTTAAATCATTAAATAACAATACCCATAAGCTAATTAAGACAATAGTAACATGATCACACCCCAAGAATTGGGTTTTAGCTACACATCATTAAAAGAGAAACAATTACCAACTATACTAGCCATGAGCTGGGTAAAAGCTTCCAAGTCTCTACAATGGTCTAAATTGAATAAATTCAAAAACCCAGATGCAATCCTCAAATTCACACTTCAAAAGCTTCAAAGTCTACAATGGAAACTCATAAGCTCAGAGAAAAACTTAAATTCTCAAACTCAGGGAATCAAAACTCTTTACTTTTCATTTAAAATTTCAATTTATAGTTATCCAATTTTTGCCCTGAAAGGCCATTGGGCAGAGTAAGTCGAGCCTCGCCAACATGGTCGGTGATCTACCCTTCACTCCCTTCCGTCGCCAATTTGCATTGGTCATCAGTCCTCAATATTCTGTAAACTTAAGCGATCAAAGTTGTAGTCGCGGAGTTATTCGGCGATTTGCCGACTGCCCATTCTTGTTGCCAAATTCGTTCTTCCTCAGGGCTGGCCCGCTTAAACTTTGGGTGAGCTAAAGAGTCGCTCGGCAAATCGCCAAGTGGTCTTGGCGATCACCAAGGTCGCTTTTCTTTACTTTTTCAGCTTGTTTGCTCCTTTTTGCCTGGTAGTGTCCTTGCCTTGCTCATTTGCCTTCATAACTGCAAATCAACACTTTAACACTAGTTTAGAGGATAAATTAGGCAATTGAGGACACTTAAACTATCATAACAAAGCTCTAAATGAGTCAAAATCTCAGACTCATCAGTCTACTGAGGACGTCGGCCACTATATTGTCCTTCCTCATATGGTATAGTATATTCATGTCATAGTGTTTGAGGCATTTAAGAAATCTCATCTGACGAAGATTCAACTCTTTCTAGGTAAACATATACTGGAGGCTCCTATGATCTGTGAACACATCAACATGAACACCATTGAAGTAGAGTCTCTAAATCTTTGCGGCAAACACTACAGATGCTAGATCGAGGTCATGAGTTGGGTAGTTCTTCTCATGGACCTTAAGTGTTCTAGAAGCATAAGGTATGGCCTTACATTGATACATTAACACACAACCTAAGCTGACCCTAGATGCATCACAATAAACCAGATCACCATCTGAGCCATCTAGTAGAGTCAAGATAAGAGATGTAGTCAACCACTCATCTGACCATTGAAACTTGACCTTCTTCTAATTCAACTTGGTCAATGGGTAAGCTATGGATGAAAATCCATAACAAACTTCATGTAGTAACAGGCCAAACCCAAGAAACTCCTAATATCAGTCGGAGAGGTGGTATGGGCCAATGAAGCAGTGCCTCAATTTTCTGAGAATCCCCGCAGATCCCTTCGCTCAATACCATATGGCCAAGGAAAGCGACCGACTATAACCAAAACTCACATTTGTTGAACTTAGTGAATAGCTGGTGATCCTTGAGGGTTTGCAGAAAACCTCTCAGATGAGTCGCATGCTCGTTCTCACCTTAGGAAAATGAGGATATCATCAATTAAGACAATGACGAACAAGTCCAAATACTGTTTAAACACCCTGTTCATTAAGTCTAGAAAAGCTTCAGGAACATATGTTAGTCCAAAAGACATAACTACAAATTCATAGTTATCATACTGAATCCTGAAGGATAGCTGGATTTGAGATTTATCTTACAAAAACAACTAGCACCTTGAAGTTGGTTTAACAAGTCACCAATCCTAAGGATAGGATATTTATTCTTAGTTGTAACTTTTTTCAATTAACGATAGTCAATGCACATTCTGGGAGAGTTGTCTTTCTTTTTCACAAATAAATCTGAAGCACACCATGAATAGATACTAGGTTTGATGAAGCCCTTATCTAGAAGGTCTTTCAATTATTATTTCAATTCCTTAAGCTCAGCTTGAGACATCATGTAAGGAAGAATCAAAATATGTTGGGTATCTGAATGAAGATATTTTTGTGAAGTTGACTTCCCTTTCCGGAGGAACATTGGAAAAGCTTCTAAAAATACTTCTGGAAACTCATTTATGACTGGGACTGACTCAAGAATTATGGTTTCATAGTTCGGATCCTTACCCTGATAAAGATGATAGATATACCCTTTGGAAATTATTTTACTAGCCTTAAAGTAAGAGATAAATCGACCTACCGGCACTTAGTTACTATCCTTCCACTCTAAGACTGGCTCGCTTGGAAACTGAAACTGACTGATCGTAGTTCTACAATCGACTGTGGCATAACATGAATGTAACTAATACATGCCTAGATTGATATCAATATCTCCCATTTCTAACTCTGCAAGGCTTGCTAAGGTAGTTTTCTGGAAACTGTGACAGGGCAATTTATGTATACATGTCTAGCTATTACTGGATCACCAACTAAAGTAGAGACTGAGAAGGGTTCTAAGAGATTATGGACTTTCACCGAAAATTCCTTCTATATAGGGAGTTATAAAAGAAAGTGTAGCCCTTGGATCTAACAATGAGTAAACATCTATGTGAAAGATTTTTAATGTACGAGTGATCACATCAGGAGAATCTTCCTGGTCCAGGACAGCTTGAAGAGCATACAACCTGTTCTGGTACTGACCACTACCTGTACCAGATGAGGCACCCAACTGAGAATGGCGACTCACTGGAGCTGGTGAAGTTGTAGACTGAGCTTTGTTACCGCCTTGTCTTTGTCTGGAATAAAGGCAATCCTTTAACCTATGACCAGAATGACCACACCTATAACAACCCTCTCTACAAGCAAGACACCCTCTTAGATGGTTCTTCTCACACTTTGGACAAGATGGAAAAGTCAGGTTACCTAAAGTCCTTCCCTGAGACTTAGAGCTGATGCCCTTTCTTTCTGATCCTATCGAAACCTGGGGGACTGAGAGCTAGCTAATGAAGGAGATGGGGTTATAGACCTTTTCTGAAAATGTGAGTTATTTCCACCACCTAACCTCTGGTGAGAGTATCCATAATTGCATGTTCTAGCCTTTATTGTTATCCTTAGCCATTTCATTGAGCTTATCTCCATATCCCCTTATAGCATAGCATTCCTGCACGCGGTCTTTACCAGATCGAATACTTCAAACAAGAACTTTCTCATTTGTACCCTCGGATCGGCCACCATATGTGGGGCATACCTTGAGAGCTGGGTGAAATTTAGTCTGTATTCTTACACTAACATCGAATCCTGCCTCAAGTTCATAAAGTCCAGAGCCTTAGTGTTCCTCAACTCTCTCGGGAAGAACCTATCAAGAAAAGCTCAAGTTAAACATTTCCATATCATAGGAGATGCATCTACACCCTTGTTATCTCTCCACTTTGTGAACCAGATATGAGCCACATCCTTAAGTTAATCGGATGGTAGCTCAACACTCCCAGTACCAGTCAATTGCATTATCTCAAGAATTTTCTTGACCCTATCAATGAATTTATATGGGTCCTCACAAACCTTCAACCCTAGAAACTCTGGCATATTCATATGACTAAAGTCTCAACCCCGGGCTGCAGATAATCTACTAGTGGGGTTTGCAAGAATTGCGGTCTTTTGATTAGTCTGGTTGGCTATGGTCTGAGCCAACAACTGGATCGCTTTACAGAACTCCACATTGATAACCTCATGGTTCAGGATTGGAGGAACTGCGTTAGCATCACCTGCATTAGCATTCCATGTGTTAGCTCTACGAGGAGGCATTATTTGAAATGCATAACAATGGATTAGAAAGGAGAAGTTAAATCACACTTTATGCACGGTAGGAATAGCAAAAGAAGGGAAGGTTTTTCTTAGAACACCTAGTACCCTCCCCCTCATGGATGTGGTGCACTTCACACCCATGAAAGAGACTCTACTTGGTGAGGCTTTCAGACACCCTAAGACACTTGAACCTAATGCTCCCATACCAAGTTTTTCACGCCCCGAGGCTACCCCCTAAACGTAATACGAGACTTAGGATCATGAGTCGCCCTAAGCTAACCCTGAGTCTGGCATATCACAAGCATACTGAAATACAACTAAGTAAGTGAAAACATCACTGTAAAGTAAGTCAAAATAACAATAACTTCAAGTGACAATATAACTTAATATCAATGCGGAACAACCCAAAACAACTTAATACTAACTCTATGTGTGAAAGCCTCTCATATTGATAAGTTATTGAGACAAGTCCTGAGATAACTCTAAGAATACTAAAAGCTGATATTGAGCTAACTAAACCATTAGCATAAAGAAACGTCCTAGAACTATGATGACTCACCACTGAAGCTGTTGAATATGGACTGGAAGTCGAACTAAGCGTAATCTAGATGTTGAGCGCCTAAACCTACATCATACAACGATGTAGTGCAAAAGTATGTGTCAGTACTTTGAATGAACTGAGCATGCAGGATATAAGTACTAAGCTGAAATATATAGACTGAACATAGAAATAGTTATGGTGAGACATAACTGAAAGCTGAACTAGATACAATGAGCAAGTACTAATCATTAAGATAACATGCTGAATTGAGTATAGAAGTACATACCTATAACATGGTCAATGGAATAAGAGTATGACTGTGGGAAGTACTATTAACCGACATCAACCACGTAAGCTAAACATAGAGTCCAATATATACGCCCCAACAAGAGGACCCAATATACCTTTCCGAGGGTATAAAGGCATGACTGTGGCATGATCACTTAAACTTGTTGGCCAATAGAGGGGACTTATGAGCCTACGTTGGCACATAGTTCATGGACTTCGAGGCAATGCTGAACCCTAGTCCAAATCAGTGTTAAGTCTACTCCCAAATGAATATGTATGGTTAAAATGCAACTGAAATAAAGAGTAGCTCAAATATTGATATGCTATCTGAGAATGCAGCATATATATACTGAAAGATATGACATTCGAATTTCAAAGCATGATCTTCTTAATAATCTCTCTAGCAAGTATAAATCATCAGCAACTAAGAATTAATACAAGCTAGGGTTCTGAGTTCTATAAATAGGACTACAATAATTCTTCAAGAAGAAACATATATTTGATACAATGGAAACTATAACAACTTAATTTCAATGGATCCCCAAGATTTGGGAAACAAAAATTGGAGAACTGACTAAATTCTAGGGATCTAATGGGTGAAAGCAACCCAGTAGTGAAATCCCACATATCTAGTGACGAAAACTAAGGATAAATCCTTTGGATTTCTGGGCTGGACAGGAAGAACACCTTTGCTTGTTGTTGGGAGAAACTGTCGCCTATTCTCTTCTATTCTTTCTAACTTTGATGATTTTAGGAGAATGAGAGTTCTAGTTAGTTTCTAACTAGATTATTAGGCTTAGACTGAGTAAAACGATGTTGTTTAAGCACCAAACAATGTAATTTAAGTTCCTAACGCATTGGGGAAAAGACCAATATGATCTGACTAAAAGCTGACAAACTGACTGAAAGAGAGACCACACGGGCCATCTACAGCATCACGGCCCGTCTAGTGGGTCGTGGTGCTTACCTTTCCTGATAGGGATTTACTAAAATGAGAATAACATTTTACTCCGAGCTCAGAATTAGGCAAACTTAGTGGCATTGGAAAGAGGATTCTGTGATCTTTAATTTGATAGGTCATGGGCCCTCTAATTCATTTTTTTAAAGAGGTGATCATTTGAAGTTGACCCAAAGCTCAAAGTCTGCCAAGCCTCTTTCATGAGCCACTTCACGGCTTGTGTGAAGCCCCAAGGACAATTTAGGAGACCGTGGTTCTTCATAGAGTCTAGGGAGTCATGTGCCTCGTTTTACGGGCCACTCCACGATCTCCATAAAGTTCCACGGACCGTCTAGTGGTCTTTGGTCCTCATAGTAGCCATGGTGGTTCAATGTCTCCTTCACTATCCATTTCACGGCCCGTGTGGAGCTCCACTGACCAGCTAGTAGTCTGTGGTTTTTCACCTTTTGTTTGGTGCACAACTACGAGTAGGGTGATGGGTCGTGGTCCTTTTTACGGCCAGTGGACCTCTCTGCGGTTTTCCCTTCTCACTTGTTCCCTCTTAGTTCAGTTTTTTTTTTGAGGTTTTACACATAGGGTTGCAATAAAAATTGGAAAACCTCGTCGGAGATTTGAAACTTTCCAAAACAAGTTGATATGCATTAACTAGTGTAGAGCAAATTCGGTCTTCACAATCATTGGCCTTGGGTCACATTTGTTGAGAATACGAAAGTTGCTCACCATGTTTTCGAGTCCTGGCCACATTTGCAAAGGCTTAATCAAACTAACCTTCTTTTAGTAGGCCAGTCGCGATCGCTGGACCTTGTTTTATCTTTCCTTTGCATTCGCGCGCTCCTTGCTACATTCACATTGGGAAACTTTCTCTTGATCTGAATTGCGGAACCCCTGGGCCTTGATCGCAAAAAGAAAATCCGTTTGGTCTTTTATTTAAAAACCAGACGTGATTTAGCTATGAGAGCAAATTTCAATGGGCAATTACTCCCTCATTTTGGCTATGAACTGGGTGATTCAAAGTTCAATGCATTTGGAATCATCGAGGCTTCATGCTTGGGTGATTGGAAGTTGTTGGGGAACTCTTGTTTGCTGTAAATTCTTGTATTTTGGACCTATTTCAATTTTTTTAATTGAACTTAAATGTTATTAAATTTCATATTGCTTGTCTTGGCTATTTCGAGCCCCAAATTTGTATTTATTTGGGAACATAAGTTGGGGGAACTTTTTTGGACCCTTTGATGATGTCAATTCCTGAAATTCTGATGCAAGTCCCACCAGTTCCATTTGACTTTAAAATTGGCTCTTTTCCATTTTATATATTTTTAGTGTTGAAACAACCATATTGACGTTCTGATATATTTTGATAGCATGGCAATGTTCTGAGGCTTAAAATTAAGCCCTCGGCCGGCAAGGCCCCTGTCAATAGATCTATAAAAGAAACAGCTACTCCCAAGAGTTCATATAAGGAAATGGCCAACTAGTACAGAAGTCTTAATTGGGTCATCGAGGCCACCATTATCTTAATACCGAAACTGAAAGGAGGTATATATCAAGACAATACATCAAATAGCTAACAAGCTACAACAAACCAACAAAACTAGGCTATCATGGACATAGCGTAGCTATACAGCCCCACACACTAGTCTGCAACCTCTAAGAGTAGTAAAGATTGTCATGACAGGGCTCAACCTACCCATAAAAGGATATACAACAAAAGCTAACAAACATCCCAACTCTGGCTGCTCCGGAGGAAAGGGTCTAACCAATCGGATAGAAGTCAATCTTGCTACTGAGGAGGTCAACTAGGTCGTCTATCGGGACCTGCAGGCATGAATGCAGTACCCCCAAGAATGGGGGATCAATACGAAATAATGTATCGAATATGAAAGGAAATATTCTATGAGCAGGTATCCTAATATACTGGGAGTAATCCGATAAATAAATCAAGGATAAGATAACTGTACTGACCTACTTCTAAATCTAAGCATATCAAAAATAATAAAACAACAACCTAACCAACCCCCATAAGCTCGGCAGTCACAAATAACACACAAGACCACCTACACAGGCCCCCATAAGCCCAGAAGGTGTTAATCAGTCTATACACCCTTATCGATAGTCCCTTTGCCCAGTAAGCAGTCACATAGCCTTCTTAGGCATCAATATAGACCCGTAGGCAACTCATAGACCTTCTAGACATTAATATAGCCCCATAGACAACTATTAGACCTTCTACGCATCAATATAGCCTAGTAGGCAAAACATAGCCCTTCTAGGCATAGATCACATTTATGTAGCTAACCACAATATCCCCAATGGAAACAATAACAATCCAATAGGCTAAAAGCGAGCAGTTTAACTTTGAGAAACCTATACAGATAGCCTTTAAGGCGTGTCCAACATAGGGACACTACTAATTGTATAAGAATCCAGACAAAGGAGGATTATATCCACTCGAGCAGCCGACAATCAACAATAATGGCTACAAGTATAACAATGATAAAAACCCAATTACATTCCTCCTAAGCTGTAAGGAAACATGTCGTAAGTAGGGAATAGCCTTAACATACCCTTTTCACTGAACTCACGTGGCCTAACGACTTTTACTCACAACCCTCCCCCCCGATACAACAACAAGGCAGGACCATAATCAACACACAAGAATATAAGATAACATGATAATCTGATAAAAGATATGTAATTTTGTCACAAATTGCTATTTGCGGCTTTTCAAAGCTAGAGTCGATGAAAGAAGGCTCTTACCTTGATCTAAAATTCGTAACACACCTCAAAACCTTAAAATATGTCAAACCCTTGTTGTCCCAACACCAAAGTATGATATGCTACGAAATTGATAAAACAAATTATACCATGATGACGAGCTCAACACGTAGAACAACTTTCGTCAAGGACTTAAGTCAGGAAAATCTAAAATTTGGTTGATCCTAGAAATGGGTTTTCTATGTTTTCTGGTTCTTAAACTAAAAAATGAAGAAAAGGTCGAAGACGAAGATATATAAAAAGTTCCACCTACCTAGGTCCCCACCTCACATGCCTGCTGGCGCAGTCTCGTGAAAACTTGAATATCTCTCTATTCTGAAGTTATATGAACAAACGGTTTGATGCGTTTGAAACTACACTCGTGGACCTTCGAATTGATAGGTCGTGGGCCCCATAAATCTTTATAGATTGGGAGAAAACCTCTGAGACATTTGACCTGAATTTCAGGTAAATCATTAAAAAGGAACTTACGAACATTTGACAACTTTTATTTTGCTAATTACCTAACTTCAAAACTTTAGATATAACCCTTGAACACTTAAAATATGACATACCACATCATTCTTAATTTATTACTCACCCTCTTTCGCTTCCACAAAGGTACGAGTTAATTTAGACATTTCTAAAAGTCGGGGTGTAACATCCTTCCTCCCTTAGAAACATCCGTCCTCTTATGAAAAATCTGAGTCACGCGGTTACGTCCTGAGGAGTTGCCAAAATTTAGGCAGAGTATCATTTGTATATATCACTATCCAGGAACCTGAAACACGGAAATTCTAACCTAGGTGTCTCACAGGATGACATAAATAGCTAAGCACTATAGCTTCGCAATAACAGTGCGAGCAAAAATACAACGACAACAACCATAATAATAAGCAACAATATAAAAAAATCAGATAGATATCTTACCTCACTGCATTAATATAAACTGATATGCCATCACCCTGGGGTATGAAACAAGTGAGGATATTTGGACCTCATGCAATCCTCAGCTTTCTAGGTCACCTCTTCTCTAGTCTTGTTTCTCCACAATACAATAACTGAAGCACTCTGTGGTCTTCAATTTATGGACCTATCGATCTAATACGGAAACTGGAGTTTCCTCGTAGGACAACTCCTATGTGATCTGAACATTCTCAATTTGGACAATTCAAGAAGGGTCTCATACGCACTTCCGTAGAATCGATACATGGAAAACTGGATGAACAAATTCTTGCCCCGAAGGTAATTCTAACTCATAAGCCACTCGTCCTACCCTTCGAAGAATCAAGTATGACCCAATGAATCTTGGACTAAGCTTTCCTTTCTTGCCAAATATCATAACCCCCTTCATAGGCAAGACTTTAAGAATACCCAGTCATCGACACAAAACTCTAAGTCCCTTCGTCGTTCATCTGAGTATCACTTTTGTCTTCTATGAGCTGTTAACAACCTCTCTCGAATGAGCTTAACCTGCTCCATTGTCTGTTGTACTAAGTCGGGTCCAATCAACCCTGACTCACCTACCTCAAACGATCCAATGGGGGATCTACATTTCTACCGTCACTACACCATTTTAGGCCTACGGCCACCCCGGTAAAGTGCAGCCTAAACTAGCAAAAAGGGTAGCCTCTGATAAAAGGCCACACTTTTTGACTTTAAGCAACACTTTTTACAGGGTGGCCTAAAGAAGCGTAACCTTTGACATTAGACAATACTTTTGAAGTGTCGCCAAAGCAGCAACACTTAAAAAGCGTGGTCAAAGAGGTATAAAGGCCACGCTTTGGAGTATTTCATTAGCAACACTTTTATCTGATTATACTACACTTAAAAGTGTTACTTTTGTGTTGTTATTGGTTACACTTAAAAAGTGTAGCCTTTTATATCTCACCTACAACAACACTTATAAAGTGTAACTTTTCTTATGTACAAGATAAAATTTATAAACAATAAGCCACACTTTCGAAGTGTTACAATGCTGTGTAGAATTTTTGTAGCCACACTTGCAACAAAATTTAGTTTGCATATAATCAATAATCACAATTAAATATATATAAGTGATATAAAGCACAAAATTAGCTTATAAATAATTCGGAAGTATATATTTCAAATTAAATAAACTTCGAGAACATTTCCCATACATATAGAAAGCAATTGCTTAAAGATCTCTACTAGCAATACATTCCACAAAACCAAATATATTCAAACAACATTTATGATAATAGTACAAAAACTCTTTATCGCTCACGACAATAGATCAAGTTTACTTCTGTCCTCTATTCATCAAATTCAATCAGCAGCATTTTCCTACACATTCAAAATTAAACTATAAGTTAGAGAATCATGTATTTCATATGCTCACTAGTCATTGTTCAATTCCCATTCTCAAACATGTAGGAAAATATGACTGATAAAATAAATATGGGAGAAAACAGTAGGCAAATAGTTAAATGATTCCAAACATGTACAAAGCAGACCCAAATATGAATGATAAAATATGGGAGAAAATAGTAAGCAAACATACAAATGCAGCACAAACATGTACAAAGCAGAACCATTTGTAATAAGAACAATGCATCCCAAACATGTAATAACTTCATCAACAGTAGATCAGCTCACTATGTCACATTTTATCAGAGAAGGGCAGTGGAATGAAACTTTGGTAAGGCAACATGTCCCACCACTGCTAATTCCCCTTATTCTTAACACCAAATTGCAATTGCAAGAAGGAGAGAATTGTTACTTTTGGAAGAGAACCTACAGATTGTTCTTGTTGTAGCAGACCTGGAACTGATTCCATTGATCACATCTCTGTGTCTGGGCACTTTTCCAATTATATCTGGAAATTCATTTCAGGTTCCCTGGGCATTACTCACAGACACATTCCTCTAAGAAATACACTGATGGAGTGGTGGAGTATTCAATCTAACTCTGAGGTTCATAAACTTATTCTGCAAACTCTCTCTATGATCATATGTTGGAACTTGTGGAAGAACATGTGATATGCAAAATATGGAGGCAAAAAGTCTAGTAGTGCAAGAGTCAAATTCCTGGTCTTTAAAGATACTAGAACTACTTTCTAAAGCTTCTGAGAAAGGTAAATTTCACAGAAGTTCATCCTAATACAATTATATTTAAATTGATATTTTAATTATATGTATATAATTTATCTAAAAGTGTCATATGAATGGGTTTATAAGTTGTATATAATGAAACTCAGAGAAAATTTAGGGTAGAAAGAATAATGTCAAAATTTTTGCTTGAAAGAGATGACTCTAGATGGGCAATAATTAATCCAGTCTCCCAAAAAATTAAAGAAGATGATTTCGGCATATAATAAACTAAAAGAACCTTCAGCAGCTCACTAATCCTTGCATTGTTCTTGTGCTATCTTCAACTATCTTGTTAGCATAAATTGTACTAATAACACCTGAAATATTTCCCTGCAAACAGTTTATACTCATCAACATTAATCATATGCGGAGAGCACAATAATCATTATAAATGAGAATTGGAGGTCAAGGATATCTAACTAGATGAAGTAGGAGGATAACATAAATATGTTGCATCACTATGTGTCTAGAGGCTCTGGTAGAGCAGCAACAAGAATCATGGTAACTAGCCACACCCGCTCTTAGAACCCAAATTGACTATATGAATAGAGGTTAAGAAGAATGTGACTTACATTCCAGGTCACAAGCTTTGCTCGAAGTAATTGCCATTGATTTGTCCCAAATACATGCTCTGTACATTGTCTGCACAACATCCATTCAAAGGAAAAGAAAAAAGTTACGAATAATGATCAATAAAAGCTTAACTAACCAGAGATAAACTTATACAACCAAAGCAGAGGCAGTGATAATAAAGGACGACCTCCACAGAAAGCACACCTCACAGTTATTACTTGGTTCATTTGATCTATCTTGCAGCTGAGTAACATAGCTGAAATTGCCTTAACAACCCACGATTCCACCTCAATATCATCAATCTGTAAAGAGAAAAAGAGCAATGGTACGACCAAACTGTGGAGCACAAATACAAACTACAAGACATGGACAATAAATGTACGTTCAATGTGTCTTCGATCATGGAATACAGAATTTGACCAGTTTTTGTCTTGCCATGAAATACCAAGGTCAATAATCGCATTTTTTCTACACAATCTTCATGGAGAAGTCCTGCAGCATTAACCAGAAGAATCAGGCCAAGGGCACCATTATAAATTCAAGGGTTCACTTATAAAATACAACAAAGTTCCATTTAACAGAAATACAAGTACTGACCACATGTTTTTAATAATTCTGAATTTGCCTCCTGGAAATTCATATAATCATCTAACCTCCTACAACACTAACCTCATGATATGCTAGAGCATGTTTAGCATCTTTCTCCAATTGATCTATAGCAGACATATCTAGCAAGCCACACTACCATATTAAAAGCCAAGAGTAAATATGGCAAGTAGTGTACCCAAAATAGTAAAAATCAGACCACATTGTGTATGATGTCGGTTGCTTAATTTCAGCTACCTAGCAAATCACTTAGATCAACGGTGACGAGGGAGGCAACCATGTCGTACTATAGTAGAGTCTTTTTTTGGATAACCTTGGTGTCCGAGCCAGCTTTCATGCTCTCAAACTAGTTCCATAGTATACATGTCACCTCCCACCAACATCAGGTATCAGGTAACTCTAATACAAGAGTTTAATTTGATACACCTATACAATTACATGCTAGCCATACAACATATCCAATGCACCAAAAAAATGCTCTACAAGATACCGACAGAGAATGGGAAAAGAAAGCATTTGGCAATTCAAAATCTAAATGAAAAATAGTAGATTGTTCGAATTAGAAAAAAGTTACATTTCTACCCAAGCAATTCAACTTCAGAGTTCTGTTGAACATAGATATACCTGAAACATGTCAGGTGCCTTGACAAAGGCAATAATTGCATGGAGAGCTTCTTCCTTTTCATTTTTGGCAGAAGCATCTTCATCCAAGAAAGTTCCCACATACGGTATAAGAAACTTGAAAGACTCTTTTGCAGAGCTGCATATATGGATGGGAGTCAGAGAAGAATGCGAAAATTTTAAGCACTCCAGAAAATACAAGTCATTCACTCTTACCCCTTGCTTTTCTTCATAATGTTTGAGATCTTAAGGAAGAGCCCCATATGATCTTTGACTCCAAGATTCCACTCTTTCAAGAAGCTATCTATCTTTTTGAAAGATGGCAAGATATGTTCAACGACTTTTCCATTTATGGCCAAATTAAGGGCTTTCATGTACACAAAGAAACGGCTATAGGGATTCTCCAACAAGTTGTAGAGATTGAACAAGCTGATGTGAGAGGAGGAACAAAGCGCACAGTGACACCAGAAACAAAAAACTCCAGGAATTAAGTGATTAATTTCAAGACATGATACATTTTTAAGCGAAATGTAGGCTTATCACTTGGCTGTTGAGAGAGTGTAATGGATATGAGCTCTGCCATCTCGTGTACTTGGTCCTAACTCTCAAGTTTCTTGACAAGGTTGCAGATTATAGTGAAAATGCACTTGAGATCTGAGGTAGAAATCAAGTACAGCAGATTACATAACTCAGCAAACAAACAAAACTCAGAAAACATAACATGTGAAAGGATGGTTTCAATGTGCCAGAAAATCAGAGGTTGTTTCACATTGATGAAGAAAGAAGAGATGCCTCTAAATAATTTATTCAAAGACAAAAGTCCCATATGTGCTAGATAACATGATTTGACTCAGGAATTTATTAAAATATCATGGAGAATTTCTGGTTTATATATTTTGTTGTTCTTATTGAAAAGATGTTGAGCGAGCTTGTACTCACATTGACTAATCCAACTGCAGTTTGTTACAGCACACAAGCACATGTATCGGGTAATTGTACCCACCAAGATTGGAATAGAAAGGCTCACACTCAGTGTAGTAACAAAGATTTCAACCACTGATCTCCATGTTGTTACTCCTAAGTCTTAACCACTAAGTCATTCCCATGTAGACTATTTTGGATCATTTCAATCAACTGAAATGTGAATTTTACCTTTCTCAGAAGCTTTAGAAAATATCAATGATAAATTATACACATGTAATTACTATATAATGTATCAATGATAAATTATATACATGTACAGTATAAGGTGTTAGAGAAACATATGATAAAATCTAAAATGGACCATTTTACTTGGTTTAACATGAAACTCCAACTAACTTCCTAAAATTTTGATATTCCTATAGCTTCAGTGTTTCAAGTTCTTTTCAAACTTCTATATTCAATTGGAGATACAACAAATCCACAGCTACCGGGAACACAAACCTTAAAGCAGAATAGTAAATAGTGAACCTGGAGGATGCACTTTTACTAACCACTTGCACAATTTGCAGGTTCACAAGACATAAACAAAATAATACAAGAATTGATGCATAATAAACACAATATAGGGACAAGGCAATACAAATTACAACTCAATCCGAAATACCAGACCTCAACAACATGGAGAATCACAAAGAGAGATGAAATACATGATTGAGTTAAAGATCGAAGACGTTAGTAGATCACTGAAATTGATGAAGACAAGAACGTAATAGTTAGCTGAAGGCCTCAGAAATTGCAACTTATTAAAGAAAGCAACAACAGCAGAATCTATTAATACCACTTCGAGTATAGAACGAGATTACTTATAGGATACAAAAGTTTATCGAGGTTTACCTAATAAAGTAGAAACCCTTCAGAATTTGGGTAATACAACTGCAACCTAGAATCCCAAAAATCAACAAAATCCTATCAACAATGCAAACAATAAACCCAGATGCCATAAATTTAGACTTTTAAAGATAGAAATTTTTACCTTATTCCAACAAAATCCTTAAGTGAAGCATTTTGTTCTTTAGATGGAGAGAAATATATGGCGTCGTTCTTAATGGCATCTGGTAGAGGTAAACTAGCTCATCATTTTTAACAAGAAATCGATCATTCTTGAGAAATGTGTTCTTGAGAAAAGGCTTCATACGTTCTTGAGGTGAACTAGCTCATCATCTTCAAGGATCTGGCAAGCTAAATGCATTCTTGAGAAAAGGCATCGTACGTTCTATGTGGGAGTTCTTTAGACCTATTGTGAATTTTTTCTGATTTGGGGGAAAAGAAAAATTATGTTTTATTAATTGTTTTTTTTGCCCAATAAAAATTGGAGGGAGAGTTAAAAATGTTGGAGGGAATATAATAGTTTAGTGAAAATTCTAAGGCCACATTTGCAATGTGTTGTTTTTACAATTATAAAAATAGAACACTTTAAAAGTGTTGCCATATATGTAAATAAACGTTCCCAATTATATCATACTTTAACAACGCTTATAAAGTGTAGTCTATACCTTTAAAGAGTACACTTTAGAAGTGTTGTCAATATTATTGAAGCCAAAAGTTAAAAACATGGGCTACACTTTAAAAGCGTCCACAAAACTATTTTAGGCAACACTTTACAAGTGTTGTCCAGAATTAGTGTGGTCGTAGACCTAAAATGGTGTAGTGCGTACAAAGCCTCATAAGATGCCATCATAAAATACCATCCCGATGCTAGAATGATAACTATTATTGTATACAAACTCAATAAGATGCAAGTGGTCATCCCAATTTCCCTTGAAATCTAGCGAGCACGCTCGTAACATATCCTCAAGTGTCAAAATTGTGCGCTCACCCTAGCTATCTGCCTAAGGGTGAAAGGATGTACTAGATTAACCTATGTCCCTAGTCCTTTCTAGAAGGACTTTCAAAAGTTAGCTGTAAATTGTGCTACTCTATCAGGGATAATAGATACGGGTACACCATTTAGCCTAACAATCTCTCTAATATAGAGTCATGCATAGTCTTCGGCTGTAAAAGTAGCCCTGACTGGTAAGAAGTGGGCTGATTTTGTTACTCTGTCAACAATTACCCAAATAGAGTCAAACTTACGACGCGGTCGAGGTAATCCGGTAATAAAAACCATATTAATTGCATCCCACTTTCACAAAGGAATGTCTATCTCCTAGACTAGCCCAACGGGCTTTTGGTGCTCAACCTTCACCTTGTTGGCAGTTAGGAGACTGTGCCACAAACTCAGCAACGTCCTTCTTCATCCCGTACCACCAATAGATCTCCTTAATATCATGGTACATCTTTGTCGAACCAGGGTGAATAGAATAACAGGAATGATGTGCCTCTTCCATAATCTGATGTCGAAGCCCTGCAACATCCGAAACACACAATCGATCGATACATCTGAGGACTCCATTTCCTTCTATATCAAATGCTAAAGACTGATGATCCTGAGCCTTGGCTCTAACCTGCTCTAAGCTTGGATCCTCATGTTATCATGCTTTTACCTCCACAACTAGAGATGATATGGTTGTGTCCTGAATTGTGACCCCACTATCATTTGTCTCTAACAATCTGACTCCCAAGCTAGATAACCGATGAAGCACTCACGCTTCTCAACACCTAAATAGGATAAACTACCCATATATCTTCGACTGAGGGCATCGTCTACCACATTCGCCTTTTCCTAGATGATATAAAATATCCATGTCGTAGTCTTTTAGTAACTCAAGCCATCGACATTGTAACTAATTTAAATCCTTCTATCTAACGATATATTGAAGGTTTTTATGATCTGTGAAAACGTCAACCTGAACGCCATACAAATAGTGTCTCCAGATCTTTAACGCATGCACAACTACAGCCAACTCTAAATTATGGGTAGGATAGTTCTTCTCATGCTTCCTCAACTACCTTGAATCATATGTGATAACCTTACCATGTTGCATTAGAACATATCCCAATCCAACACCAGAAGCATCCCACTACACCGCATAGCCCATAAAACCCTCTACCAATGCTAGAACTGGTGTTGATGTCAACCTGTACTATGCTCGCAAGCCTTAGTCCACTCAAACTTAGCTGGTTTTGAGTCATCCTATTTAATGGTGCTGAAAGTGAAGAAAACCCCTCTAAAAACCTTTTGTAGTACCCAGCCAACACTAAGAAACTACGAACCTTAATCGGAGTCATGGGTTTGGGCCAAGTCTTTACGACGTCAATATTTTGTGTATCAACTATAATGCCCGCATCTAATACAATATGGACTAAGAAAGCTATGGAGTCCAACCAGAACTCACACTTAGAAAACTTTGCATAAAGTTTTTGGTCTTGAAAAACTTGAAGGACTGCTCGCAAATGATTTGCATGCTCAGCTTTCGAACGTGAATACACCAAAATATCATCAATAAATACAATCACAAAAAAGTATAGATACGGCCTGAATGTAACACCCCATAATTTAGTAAGTTGAACTAGTGAGTTCTAGAGCCATTGGTATGGGTTTTGAGTGTCGTATGAGGGTTAAAACTTGTAAAAATAGTTCATGTACTCATAATGACATGTTTAGGGGACCCCGAAATAGCCCCCAAAACAGTCCACAAAAGCTGTATTTTGTGACCTACGGTTGCAATTCACACCCAGTAGATCAACCTATATCCCGTAGGACATGGGAGTAGGTAAGGCCTGAGTTGGCCTGAAAAAGATGAGCCTCAGGTCCAAACCATGGATAGTAGTCCTATCTACGGTTCGTGGATGGCAGGGCATGAGTCATGGCAGTTTTTAGCTTTTAGTTTTAGTTGAGTGTTTAGGGGTTAAGTTAGTTATTAATTAAGGGTTAATGTAGGTCGGTCAATAGTTAATTTAACTACCTATATAAGACTGTTAGACCCCTAAACTAATCACTTTAACTCATTCATCTAAAGACCCCATAACTCTCTCCAAAAAAATCATCTCTCTATAATTGAAGAAGAAGAGGAAGAAAAGAAGAGAACGGGACAATAGCTTAGGGTGATTTTCACCATTGATTCATGATTGTTTTAGGGATTTGATTCAAGGTATGTGAAGCTTAATAATCCACGGGTTCTTCCACCCATGGAGCCCATATAATCCCCCCCCCCCCAATTGTGTACTCAAAAACCCAATTCTAGCTAGGGTTGTGATTGCATTGTGGGTAAGGCTTGGATGTTATTCCAATCTAGTGGATAGCATCCAAATATGATTGAATTATCTTTTTTTAATGATATTATGATGAATTCATGTGATTTATATGATGAACCCTAATCTAAATTGATGAATGTGGTCTTTGTGGGTTTATGCCATTAGAGGCAAAGTTGAAGGTTCAAAGGTGATCTTCCTAAATCAATGTCTTGTATGCTAATTGATCATAGTTAGGATCATCAAATCATGAATTGAACTAAACTTGATTGAATAGGAAGGATCTTGACTTGTGAAATTAGAATTGAACCTTTATGAATCAATTATGACTAGAATCACTTAGTAGTAAAGAATGTGATTGAATAGCTTGTAATTTAGACATGGATCATGATAGAATGAATTTAAGCTTGAAAGTAGGGCTTCTAGCCATCATTGTTAGGGATTTGGGGGTGAAGTCAATATGATGTGATCTTGTGGTGTATTCTCTTTCTCTTATACACTTAGACATGAATATGCTAGGAGATTCAAGTTCTCTCACATGGAAGGATTATTGGTTGACTTAATAACCTAAAATGAATCAAAGCTTGTTAGATTAGTATAGGTTGAAGTTGAGATATATGACCCCTTCTTGTGTAGCTTAACTTAGTAAAACAAGACCAAGATAGGATAGCTTGGGATTGAGGATTTACACTATCCTAGGAATAGCTTGGCTTAGCATTGTAGGGTGCATGTCAAGGGTAGCATGAGTTAGTCATGGTAGCCTAGGATTGAGGATTTATACACTCCTATGGGTAGCTTGAACTAGCATTGTTAGGATGTTTTCATGGTAGCATGACTTGGTTTGGTGCAGACCATTTCATAGTAGCTTTAGGATTGAGGACTTATATTCTCCTAAGGGTAGCTTAGGATTGAGGATCCATACTCAACTAAGGGTAGCTTGACATTGCAATGTTATAGTGCATGTCAAGGGTAGCTTGAGTTAGGTTAGTCATCGTAGCTTGGCATTGAGGACTCATACTCTCCTAAGGATAGCTTAGGGTTAAGAATCATACTCCCCTATGGATAGATTAGGGTTGAGAATCATACTCCCCTATGAATAGCTTGCATTTGTATCCTAGTACACTTGTAAGGGTAGCATGACTTAGTTGGTTTAGGACTATTTCATGGTAGCTAGGATAGGACACTTATACCTTTCTTAGAGTAGCTTGGACTTGTATGTTAGTGTGTCTTCCAAGTTAGTTAGCTTAGCTTAACCTAGTTATGTTAGTAAGATAATAGCATGGTCTAGCCTATTAGAGGGTTATTCCTTGCAGAGCTTGGAGTAGTATGATAGTATGTCTCCATGGTAGCTTGACTTAGTATACTAAGGCCATGTTAGGTAGAATATTAGCTTGGTCTAGCCTAATAGGGATCTATTCCTTGGTAACCTTGAATTGATGTCCTTTGCTCATTCATGTGTGATGACTTGCCTACTACTAAATAGAGAAGTACCTTATATGAATAGAGGCAAATTGTCAAGAGGGACAAGTCCCCAACTAGCGAACATTCATGGTAGTCTAAATAAGTACTTAGTTTGGGTAGTAGTATGGCATGCTACCTACACATGGCACAAGTATGACTTGAGGCTAGTTGTGAAGGTTTCCCTTACATAGTATAGACTTAGCTTGGGTTGTTGCCATAATTGCCTTCCAAGACATGATTGACTAAGGTGGTAGTTCCTTTGTCCTTAAGAAGTAAGCTATTAAGTAAGACCATATGAGGGTGAGTATGACTAAGATAACTTCAAGGCTATGCTTAGTGTGAACGGTAGTATGGGATTCCTTTCATACATTGCACAAGTGTGTCTAGAGGTTACTTAGAAGTATGGTGCCCTTATGGTATAAAGACTTATGACTTAACCATGCACTTAGACTATGAGGGTAAAGATGACCAAGAGTCTATTTATGCTTATGTGGTTATGACTTATCTCCTATGTTCATTTACTATGTCTTATGTTGACTTACGTTTATATGATGCTTATGTTGGAGACCATGCTATGACTATGATGATTATGCTATGACTGTGATGAGTATGCTATGACAATGATTATTATGTTATGACTATGTTATTGTCTCTTATGCTTATGTCTTATGTTTACTAACCATTTGAGATGCTCTTATGATGTTGTGCTAGCTTTCATACGTAGTACATTTTGTACTAACGCATATTGCCTACATTCTAACCAAATGTAGGGCTGGAGGCTAGGTTTCAAGGATCTAGAAGAGTTGAAGAGTTGGTGAATCCTCTTAGCTTCGAGGACAAACTTTTATCCCCCTTATGTCTTTTCTTTATGTTTTAGAATTTGTATGGGTTGCATTCCAAGACTTTTATTCATGAGTTTTAATAGATGGTTTGAGACAAATATGTAGTAAAGACTTATGAAAATGTTTTCCATTGTATAAAAAGAAAGTTTTAAATTTTCCCCTACCTTTATATGATCTTATGTTATGATAAAGCTAAGGGATTGTCTGAGACCCCTCAGGGTTAAGTACGCCATGTTACGTATAGGGGGTACCCCTAGATCGTGACAAACTTGGTATCAGAGCATAAGCTTTTGGGATGGTTTTAGGATGTCTCAAACCACGTCTAGTAGAGTCTTGGTCATAAATGTGAAGCACGCCACATTTATGAATAGGAGGCTATTGGATGCTTAGGAAACTTCACTTCTTCATTTTCCAAGTCGTGCCATAGATCTATAAGCTCTCTCTTATCCCTTATCCGATGGTCTTTAGGATGTGACTATTAGAAGGGTTTATGCTACAAGGAGTGAGGGAGAAAGGTTGGTTGAGATGTCAATTATGGCTATGTGACTTGGTGGATTTGAGATGATAGACTTTGTTTTTGTCTTTAGTATGAATGATGCTTCATTGTTGCATTTATGTTATGATAGATGTTTAGAAGAATTTGTGTAGCCTACTCCCATGGGGGAGATAGTAGTCCTACCTAGCAAGGTTATTGTGTGGTTATGTTTAGTTGTTGGTCGAACCCGACATAGCTATGATGAGTTTTGAGGTGTGTTGATAGATTGGTTGAATAGGGTGTTTAAGTAATGCCTAGATGGGTTGAGTGAATAGAATCCTCTATGAAGGGCAGAAGTGTAATTCACCTTGGTGTAGAATCATTTTGTGTGATGGATGTGAGATCTTAGTGATGACTTCCTCTGACTTTAAAAATGAAAGAATTGATTCTTAAAAGAGTTTGTATAGGCTTAGTCCCAATTGGGGGACAATGTGCTTAGGTAACAAGGTTGTTTAGTATCCTTGATGTTCATGAATTAGGGTTACTCGAAATTTTCACCTTGAAAGGTGTAGTGAGTATGAGAAGTTTAGTCCTGGTTTGTTAGGCTCATGTGAGATCTTGAGTAGTGTTAGTAAGGTTGCTTGTAAGCTATAGTTTCTTAGTGAGAACCTCTCTAATTTAGAAGTACTGGTAAAGGTCTTGGACCGGCAAGTTAAGAAATAGAAGAACAAGGGAGTTGTTCCATGAGGTAGTGTGGAATATTCTTTATTAAGGATTTTGGTTAAGAGTGCTACTTGGGAGGCCAAATATCAATGATATGTTCCAATGTCCTCATCCTTTCCTTCTACTCATATTCAAGCTTGAGATGATAAGTTCCTCTTGATTGGCTTTCATGTGAAGTCATGTGTGAATAATGTGTTTCCATGATTTCCTTATATGCATTGTTTTTCTCATGAGGTAGTGCTTTGAATAGAATTGCATGTAGACTTCATGAGTTGATTATGAGCATGCCTAGTTTGTTGGGATTGAAGTTTCTTCCTTGATTGTGTGAATTAGAGGTAATACATGCATAATGGGCTGCTAAGTTAGATTTTAGACTTTAAGAAGTGTTTAAAGTGTCATTTGAGGGCGAATGTTCCCAAGTGGGGGATATTGTAACACCCCGTAATTTAGCAAGTTGAACTAGTAAGTTCTAGAGCCTTTGGTAAGGGTTTTGGAGTGTCTTATGAGGGTTAAAACTTGTAAAAAAGGCTCCCGTACTTAGAATGACATGTTTAGGGATTAAACGTCCGGGTATGACCCCCCAATGACGACCCAAGAGGTCCTTGAGGAGGACCCCAAAACAGCCCCAAAAACAGTCCACAAAAGCTGTTTTTCGTGACCTACGGTTGCAATTCACGCCCAGTAGATCAACCTACACCCCGTAGGTCATGGGCGTAGGTCAGGCCTGAGTTTGCCTGCAAAAGTTGAGCCTCAGGTCCAAACCAAGGACCAAGACCACGGACAGTAGTCCTATCTACGGTCCGTGGATGGAAGGGCGTGAGTCATGGCAATTTTTTAGCTTTTAGTGTTAGTTGAGTGTTTTGGGGTTAAGTTAGTTATTAATTAGGGGTTAATGTAGGTCGGTTAATAGTTTATTTAACTACCTATATAATCCTATTACACCCCTGCACTAATCACTTTAACTCATTCATCCAAAGACCCCAAAACTCTCTCCAAAACTATCATCTCTCTAGAATTGAAGAAGAAGAGGAAGAAGAGAAGAGAAGAGAGCACTACCTTAGGGAGATTTTCACCATTGATTTAAGCTTTTTTTAGGCCTTTGATTTAAGGTATGTTAAGCTTAATCATCCATTGGTTCTTCCACTTATGGTGCCCCCATAGTCCCCCCCCCCCCACAAGTGTGAACTCAAAAATCCAATTATAGCTGGGGTTGCGATTGCATTGTGGGTAGGGCCTGGATGAGATTCCAATCAAGTGGATAACATCCAATAATGATTGAATTATATTTTTTTTAATGATATTATGATGAATTTATCTGATTTCTATGATGAACCCTAATCTAAATGGATGAATGTGATCTTTGTGTGTTTATGCCATTAGAGGCAAAGTTGAAGGTTCAAAGGTGCTCTTCCTAAATCAATTTCTTGTATGTTAATTGATCATAGTTAGGATCATCAAATCATGAATTGAACTAGACTTGATTGAATAGAAAGGATCTTGAATTGTGAAGTTAGAATTGAACCTCTATGAATCAATTATGACTAGAATCACTTAGTATTAAAGAATGTGATTGAATAGCTTGTAATTTAGACATGGATCATGATCGAATGAATTTAAGCTTGAAAGTAGGGCTTGTAGCCATCATTGTTAGGGCATTGGGGTGAAGTCAATATGATATGATCTTGTGGTGTATTCTCTTTATCTTATACACTTAGACATGAATATGCTAGGAGATTCAAGTTTTCTCACATAGATGGATTATAGGTTGACTAAATAACCTAAAATGAATAAAATCATGTTAGATTACAATAGCTTTAAGTTGTGATATATGATCCCTTCTTGTGTAGCTTGACTTGGTAAGACAATACCAAGATAGGATAGCTTGGGATTGAGGATTTACACTCTCCTATGGATAATTTAGCTTAGCATTGTAGGGTGCATGTCAATGGTAGCATGAGTTAGTCATGGTAGCCTAGGATTAAGGATTTATACACTCCTATGGGTAGCTTGAACTAGCATTGTTAGGATGTTTTCATGGTAGCACGACTTGGTTTGGCCAAGACCATTGCATGGTAGCTTTAGGATTGAGGACTTATACTCTCCTACGGGTAGCTTAGGGTTGAGGATCCATACACTCCTAAGGGTAGCTTGACCTTGCATTGTAAGATGCATGTCAAGGGTAGCTTGAGTTAGGTTAGTCATCGTAGCTTGGCATTGAGGACACATACTCTCCTAAGGATAGCTTAGGGTTGAGAATCATACTCTCCTATGGATAGTTTAGGGTTGAGAATCATACTCCCCTATGGATAGCTTGCATTTGTATCCTAGTACACTTGTAAGGGTAGCATGACTTAGTTGGTTTAGGACTACTTCAAGGTAGCTAGGATAGGACACTTGTAGCTTTCCTAGAGTACCTTGGACTTGCATCTTAGTGTGTCTTCCAAGTTAGTTAGCTTAGCTTAACCTAGTTATGTTAGTAAGATGATAGCATGGTCAAGCATATTAGAGTGTTATTCCTTTGAGAGCTTGGAGTAGTATGATAGTATGTCTCCATGGTAGCTTGACCTAGCATAGTAAGGTCATGTTAGTTAGATTATTTGCTTGGTCTAGCCTAGTAGGGTGTTATTCCTTGGTAAACTTGAATTGATGTTTTTTGATCATTCATGTGTGATGACTTGCCTAGTACTAAATAGAGAAGTACCTTATATGAATAGAGGCAAATAGTCAAGAGGGACGAAGTCCCCAACTAGTGAACATTCATGGTAGTCTAAAGAAGTACTTAGTGTGGGTAGTAGTATGGCATGCTACCTACACATGGTACAAGTTTGACTTGAGGCTAGTTGTGAAGGGGTCTCTTAAATAGTATAGACTTAGCTTGGGTTGTTGCCATAGTTGCCTTCCAAGACATGATTGACTAAGGTGGTAGTTCCTTTGACCTTATGAAGTAAGCTTTTAAGTAAGACCATAGGAGGGTGAATATGACTAAGATGACTTCAAAGCATGCTTAGTATGAAGGGTAGAATGGGATGCCTTTCATACATTGCACAAGTGTGTCTTGGGGTTACTTAGAAGTATGGTGCCCTTATGGTAGAAAGACTTATGACTTAACCATGCACTTAGACTATTAGGGTAAAGATGACCAAGAATCTATTTATGCTTATGTGGTTATGACTTATTTCCTATGTTAATTTACTATGTCTTATGTTGACTTATGTTTATATGATGCTTATGTTGGAGACCATGCTATGACTATGATGATTATGCTATGACTATGATGATTATGTTTTGACTATGTTATTGTCTCTTATGCTTATGTCTTATGTTGACTAACCATTTGAGATGTTCTTATGATGTTGTGCTAGCTTTCATACTAATGCATATTGCCTACATTCTAACCAAATGTAGGGTTCGAGGCTTGTGTTGCTTTGGAGGCTAGGTTTCAAGGATCTAGAAGAGTTGAAGAGTTGGGGAGTCCTCATAGCTTCGAGGACAAACTTTTATCCCTTTTATGTCTTTTCTTTATGTTTTAGAATTTGTATGGGCTGCATCCCAAGACGTTTATTCATGAGTTTTAATAGATGGTTTGAGACAAAGATGTAGTAAAGACTTTCGCTTGCTTATGAAAATGATTTCGATTGTATGAAATGAAAGGTTTAAATTTTCCCCTACTTTTATATGATCTTATGTTATGCTGAAGCTAAGGGGTTGTATGAGACCCCTTCGGGGTCAAGTACGCCATGTTATGTGTAGGGGGTACCCCTAGGTCGTGACTCTGAATATACTATTCGCTAAGTCCATCAACATTGTTGGGGCATTAGTTAATCCAAAGGACATTACCAAGAACTCAAAGTGTCCATATCTAGTTCTAAAAGCTATCTTCGAAACGTCTTTCTCCCGAACTCGTACATGGTGGAACCCTGCTTTAAATCAATCGTTGAGAAGCACTTAGCACCTTGTTATTGATCAAACAAGTCATCGATCCTCGGAAGGGGATACTTACTCTTTATAGTTTCCTTATTCAGCTGTCGGTAATCGATACACATCCTCTGTGAGCCTTCTTTCTTCTTTACCAATAACACTAGCGCACCTCATGTTGAAGCACTAGGCTTGATAAAGCCTTTATCCATCAAGTCTTTATCCATCAAGTCTTTTAGTTGATCCTTTAACTCATTTAGCTCAGCAGGAGCCATTCAATAAGGAGGGATAGATATGGGTTGTGTACTTGGTAGCATATCAATTTCCCATTCTAGGGGGATACCAGGAAGCTCGTCAGGAAATACATCTAGAAACTCATTAACTACTGAAATAGACTGAAGAGTCGATGGTTCTTCATCTATATCAAGAATGCGAACAAGAAGATAACTACAACCCTTAGTAATCATCCTCCTTGCCTTAAGATACGAAATTAACCTACCTTTTAGTGTTGTTGTATCGCCTTTCCATTTCCGAACTGCCTCTCCTGGAAAGTGGAATCTAACAATCTTTGTCCGGTACTCAACATTAGCATAACAAGACGCTAACCAGTCCATACCCATAATGACGTCTAAATCGACCATTTCTAACTCTACTAGGACTACAGAGGATTGTCGGTCGATAATTTCTACCATACAACCTTGATAGACTTTCTTGGTAATAATAGACTCACCAACTGGTGTCAATACAATAAAGGGTCGATCTAATGACTCTCCTACTAGACATAACTTCCCCTCAATAAATGGAACAACATAAGACAAAGTATATTCAGGATCCATTAAAGCATAAACATAATGGGCGCAAACAATCAATGCACCTATCACAACATCTTGTGATGAATCTGAGTCCAGTCAGTTGGCTAGTGAATATGTACAATTTTGGCCACTACCAAAACTAGATGTTTCCTCTCTGCGTCTACCTCTGCCTCTACCTACTGAAGTATGGGGTCCATACCCTGTAGACTGTGCTGATGAGAAGGAACCTACCACTAACCCCGGTTGACTGACCGATACCACCCTTACTTATGGTCAGGCAGTTTCTCCACCCATTCCTCTCATATCCATAAGAATAACAAATGTGTAACCATGCATGCACCTCTCGAAATGCATACTACCGCAAGTAGCGTAACGCGATGGGGCTGTCACAGCCTGGCCTGAACTCTTCCACTACTGAAAGACTAATGCTCGTGAGCCCTCACCCTCACCTGACTATCCCTAATGATAGCATCTACTACCCTGGAGTTGTTGTGGTAGAGGTTTAGGTGGCCTACTAGAATATCGAGGTCTAGGACTACCTTAAAAATCTCTCTGTGAACTAGCAGGCCTAACCCTCTTCTGTCTCTCTCTCGAGACCCTTTCACTCATATAGTGTAGATATCGATGATCTTATATGCACTGTGCAAAGGCCTAAATTCGTGAGATATCCATATTATCAATTATTGCAGCTGTAGAACAAGTATCGATATAGTCTGAGTCAAGCCCTCCTACAAATCTACGCACCCTATCATGTATCGTATCAACCAATATTTGTGCATATCTAGCCAATGAATCAAATCTATGCCCGTACTCTCAGACACTCATGCTGCCCTGTCGGAGGTTCAGAAACTTGTCCACCGGGCATCCCTTATCTCTTGAGACAAATAGTGATCTATGAAAGCTTCTGTAAAACTATCCCAAGTGGGTAGAGATTCATCTTTTCCCTTAGATCTCTCCCAACTGTCGTACCACAATACTGTAACATCATGCAATCTAAATGCTGCTAACTCAGATGACTCACTCGTTGAGGCATGCATGACTCTGAAGATCCTATAAAGCTGATCAACAAAGTGCTGAGGATCCTCTCTGCGATCTGTCCATGTAAATTGTAGAGGATTCAAGGCAAGAAATTCACAAACTCTCAAACTTCTAGGCCCTTTAGAAGGCCCGGCAACATCTGGCACAGCCGGCTAGCGTTGTTCAACTACTAACTGTGCTAACATACATACTTCACTCTTGAAATCCTGATCAGATGGAATAGGAGGAACTACAGGTGGTACAGTTGGTCGAGCTGGGAATCCTATTGCCCTTAGAGGCTTCTTAAGCGGTGAAGAAGCTATAGGAGGCTGAGAAAATGTCTCCCCCTGGGTCTCACAATGGGCTACCTCCACCTGTGGTACCTTGTCGGTACCCTCGCCTGCAGATGTATCTAGCCCCTGGCTAGCTGTGTGGTCTATCTGGTGTCATCCATCTCTATCTGCATACAAATACCAATTGTAAGCCAGAAACCTCAACCCATAAGACACCGCTCTATAGCATGAGGTAAGCAAACGAAGGATAGTCATTCTAACATGCCCGGTAACTTTTAACTTATCGAATGTGGTGCACAAAATATTTATAAACACGACTCTACTAGACACAGCCTGCAGACTCCCTAGGATGCAACGTTGCTCTGATACCAAGTTTGTCGTGCCCCAAACTCAAGGGGCGCAACTGGTTCTTAATGCCAAAACTCAGGCCTAAGCAATCCTGCTAAACCATTTGCTACTAGTGCATGACATCCACACACAATCAAGAAAACAAACAACTGTATCTCGGCTTAAAATTAAGCACTCGGCCGGTAAGGCCATTGTCAACAGATCTATAAAAGAAATATCTACTCCCAAGAGTTCATATAAAGAAATAGCTAACTAGCACAGAAGTCTTGATTGGGCCGTCGAGGCCACCATGATCTCTATACCGAAACTGAAAGGAGGTATATATATATAAACAATACATCAAACAACTAACAAGCTACAGCAAATCAACAAAACTAGGCCAGCAGGGCCATAACGTAACTATACACCCCACACACTAGTCTGCAATCCTCTAAGAGTAGTAAAGATAGGCGGGAAAGGGCCCCATCCTACCCATAAATATATATACAACAAAAGCTAACAAACCTCCCAAATCTTTTACTCACAACCCCCTCCCCCTTCGATACTACAACAAGGCAGGACTATAATCAACACACAAGATTAGAATATACCATGATAATCTGATAAAATATTTGTACTTTCGTCGCAAATTGCTATTTTATTAAAGCTAGAGTCGATGAAAGAAGGATCTTAACTTGATCTTAAGTTCATAATACACCTCAAAACC
>JAJONS010005980.1:0-87526 GCA_029582315.1 Solanum tarnii x Solanum tuberosum
CTAAAATTCGGGTTAGACCCATTTCCCACTCAATTTGACCCCCTGAATAAGAATATGAAGTCGAATTTCCGAAATCATGCACGGATTTTGAGATATATGGAAATTACAATTATAGGTGTTTTCGAAGCACATTTTCGAGCATTTTTGGGGTCGTTTCATCTATGCTGCGACTAGCTCATCATCATCAGAAGTTGCAGTTTGAGGCTTCTGGTGCTCACCAGCACTCTCAAAAGTAGTAAGGTGGGTGGCATAGATACCGTCACTGTCAGAGCTGGCATCCGGTGACACTGGTGCTTTCCCCGTGCCTTTTTCTTTCTCACCAGATGTGGGAAGTTTGGTCGCTTTGCCTCTGGATGCAGCAGCATCCTCATTGTTTGTAATCCCCTTAGCTTTCTTTTTGGGTAGCATGTCTCTACCTGCAACCTTAGGTCTAACCAGGCCTGCAAAACATCGGGAAACAGTTAAAAATAATTCAACCAAAGGAACAAAAAACACAGTTGCAGACATGCTCACCGAACAGGTTGGTGAGTCATCGAATCATTTTGGCGAGCTAGATCAGGCTCGCTGAAAGGATTGGCTTAAAATTCTCAAAAAAATTTGGCATATTGGCGATGGGAAGGCCTTTTGATGAATCGCTGACAACATTCGGTGAGCAAGGCTTAGCCGGCTGAAAGTTACAATGTAATTTAAGCTACAGGGGTGCAGACAAAAGGCGATCAAGAAGACTTTTGGCGAGTCGCCAAGTGCCTTCGGCGACCTCAAGATTCTCGCCAAAATTTACAGAACCAAACTTCAAGTATAGCATGAAATTCAAGGTGAGATGGGGTACTTCGGCAAACCGCCGAGTGATTCGGTGAGCTCGACCCAGCTCGCCAAACAACCCAACGTGCCTACTTTCAACCCAACTTCTCAAATTCCGCCCCGCAATCCCTAAAAACAAAATCAAAGCATGCACTAATTAAATTAAAGCAAGACCCATTACACCCATTACCTCGAGATACTCAGACTTCTCCTGGTTTTGTCAAATTTGGCCATTTGACGATTTTTCCCTTAAGAATGCCACAACCTCTATCATTGGGAAAATATCGTCATTTGGCACAACTACAGGTTACTTATACTTCACCCGACTAGACCCAACAACACACAAGCTCAACCCCACAAAATTTAGCCAATTTTAAGGCACCAAATTACGGAATTTCAACATTAAAGGCATTACAGGCGAAATATTCAAATTAAAACAAGCACATACAAACACAATTAAGAGCAGAGAAGCCCAACACACAACACTAAGATAAGATCAATTGCATAAGAGTACAAAATGCAAAAAGTAAACTCAGGGTTCGGAAAAACAACCTTAAATACCGATTAAAAACAATTTGAAATGCTAGGCGGCAATGTAATCCTAATCTGAGCATAAAATCAACGACTAAAATACATTAGAAATGCAAGAATATATAAACTAAAGTGTGGGTGTGAGTTTTGGGAAGATAAAGAGTGAAGGAAAGTGAAAGAGTTGGAAGTTTAAACCTTTGGGCTTTTAAAAACCATCGAGTTCTCCCCCATTCGGCGACATTAGTCATGCTCCCTGACCCACTCGGTGATACGCCAAGTGGTTACTTACCTCGCCGAGTTTTACAGAACCTCCAATTGATGTGAGGGTCTAAACGGCGGATTATATCGAGATCGCCGAACTGGTCGGTGATTCGCCAATCATTTCCTAGGCTCGCCGAGTTTTACAAACTCCAATGTAAAATTGTCTTGAGTCCAATGGAGGTTTAGGTCGGGATCGCTGAGCTCTTCGGTGATGCATCGACTAGACCCTTAGCTCACCAACCTGCACTTTTCAAACACTTTCCACTCTTCGACCTGCACAATCAACACACCATTATTTGTAAAATAAAAATAAAGCCATAAACACTCAGATTGCCTCCCAAGGAGCACCTTAGTTAACGTTGTGTCAAGACGCAAGTCCCCACTTAAGTTCCATTAGTGAGATTTTCCTCAATTTCGTAAGGCCACCCCTCTTTTGTCTCTGGGTAGAGAGAAGAAAACACCTGGTCCATTTGGGATTTGGGACCCCAACAGTTGAATGAGCATAGAATGAGAGGTCATCATCTGGTTCAACATTAAGACATTCTCTCTTATCTCCTCCAACACTCTGTCATGTTCTTCGACTTTGTGTAGAATGAGTAAGAGGACCTCTTCAGTTTGCCCGCCTTCTTGTTTCTTCATCTTTCGATGCTCGTGAGGTGGGATATACATGTCCTTCTTTTTGGACAACACCTCCAAGTCCTTGACCTTTTGGGCCAAGGTATCAAGCTGACCCAGCAAAGTGACCAAGTCTTAGTCCTTTTCTTTCTCCATCTTTTCCTTGTTGGTTTTGACCACACAATCAAGGAGTTGGGTTGTGGTATGATGAATCCCCAAATTGGACTCATTTAGGGCCATATTTTTATGTAATTAGTGTCCTCAACTGCCTCTTTTATCTCAATATCTGATGAAAACCTTTAAGTTTCAGGTATTTGAAGATTGAAGGAAAGCATGGACACTGTGTCGTAAAAAGGAACAAAAGGGCTGAAAAGAATGAAAAATTGAAGGCATGAGCATCGCTGAGTCCACTTGGTGAGTCACCGAAAGGTTTTTACCTCACCTTTTATTCCAGTGTTCGGAACCCTGAAGGAAGAATATCAAATTAGCAGTGAAAAAGAGCAATCGGCGTGTCGCCAAAAAGTTCCATGAAGCAGTACTATACCGCCCAATCATCAAGGACGTGAAGATGATGTAGGCATGAACTAAAGGTGATGAACTACACCAAAAGGAGGATTGCCAACTTGATCGGCGAACGCGACTAACTTCACCGAGTAATCCGCCGCAACACTATTTTCTGAAAACTATAAATACTAGTTAAGTGTTTATTTTAATATCAGACTACCATTTGTTAAGTTATTTTTAGATACAATATAGTTCATATAAATGTTTCTCTCAAGTTTGAGAGGGTTTTGAAAAGAAGAAGAAGAAAAGGGTTTCATCTATTTGAAATTGGAAGTGGGTCTCTTGGATTCTTCATTCTTGGCCTAAATTGAGACTTGAATCTTCATACCCATTTGAATGCAACATCATTTATGTATAAATTTCTCTCTCTTGATGTGTGGCAAAAAACTCCAATTCTTGGCGTGTGATTTTGTGAATATGGGTTAGATTTGTTCGTGGGTCTTTCTTAATGATAGTTTAAATGTAGTTTAATTTTGATTTCGTTTAGTAGTTGTGGATGAATCTAATGGATTTGTAGATGCAAATAAAGTTCACTCTTGTGTTTTCGGCTTGCGAGAGAGAGAGGTCGCGAAACCCATACTACTAAATTGATGGCCTAAGGAGTGGGTCGACATGAGGTTCAACTCGAGAGAGTGAATCCTAGTCCTATATCCTAACACTCAGCTTGAGAGAGTGAGTGGGGTAAGGCGTAGGCTGGTCTTCATGCGGCAAGTGGGTGTCCGAGAGGAACCCATTTGAAACAGGGTAAGTTACTTGAGAGAGAACTTATTTCCAATTAAAGCTTTGCCTAGTCAAAATTACTTTATAAGTCTTCTATCAAAAGCATGTACCCAACAAAATTACTCCATGCCTATCGGCGACTTGCCGAATTGACTCATCCGTCCTCAAGCTTCCATTTCTTTTTTCTTTTCGGCCTTTTTGTCCCTTTTTGCGACGTAGTGTCCATGTTTTCCCTTCAAACTTCAAATACCTAAAACTTGAGAGTTTTCATCAAATATTGAGACAAAAGAAGCAATTTAGGACACTATTTTTTATTAAGCTATAGCCCTAAATGAGTCCAATTTGTGGACTCATCAACACCCCCAACTTAAACTTTTGCTTGTCCTCAAGTAAAACTCAAGTTCAGCAGTTCAAAAAGTATGTATCAAACAGTGCTACACAAGATTCAATCATGAATATACACAACAAGACTCAATTTACTCATGCAAAGATTAATTGTGCACACAAAGATTCAAGTTGTGACACACCACTACCAAAGATTCTCAAGCTCGCAATTCTTGCTTCAAAGGCAAGTTCAAGCTCAACAAAAGTATTCGAATGCCCTCACGCAAATGATGATTCCATTTTCACACACATAGATTCAACCATTCAAACTCAGGAATCAAATACAACGCTCACACTCAAAAAGAGGAACACAATGCATGCTTTAACCCATAGGTTTGCCCGTATTTTCTTGTCACCATTTGGTTAAGCTCACTCAAGATCACAAAGGTCTTTTTAAGGCTTGTAATGGGACTGAGTGCAAAGGTATGGTCATTTAGGCTCAGTGAATTTCATCCTCATGAAATGTGGTGCTCTCAACACATCTTATTCTCTTTCTTTATCAATTTCTTCTAGTGCTCACAGGTCATCCTATTATTCACTCTCCATGGATTGCTTGGAAACCCAATTTCTTTTGTACTTTATTTCTCAACTTTCTTTTTCATTTCTTTTCTTTTCTCTTTTCTCTTTTTTTTTTATATGGGGGGTTTCCATTTTTTCGCAACACCATGGGTTAAGGAGAGACTTTTCTTGCACTTCTCGATTTTCCCTTTTCCTTTTCACCGCACCCCAACTTAGGCTTTTGGCCTAAGTTGGCTATTCACTAAGCCACATATCAAGAGGATTAAAGGTAGTGGATAAAGAAAGGTCTAGGTTTTATCATTTTTCCTCCAAAGAAAGGTAAGGCTCACGGGGAGTTCAAGAGAGGTTCACACATTCACAGGGTAGGCCACAAAAGAGGTATATGTCAAATTGACTCACACTCTCTACAGTTGCCTAAGATCATCTCAAGAGCAAACCTTACTTAATCGACCGTACTAACAGGGAAAATTCTAGGTGTATTCATGCATGGTTCAAAGTAAACTCATCGCATAAGGCATCGACACTAAAGTCAAACCAGACTCCACACGTTTGTTAGTGTGCAACGGTAATCACAAGAGAATCATTTCGGTACATGTCTAATCACAACGAGATGCAAAGAGCTCACATATTGTCTATGCAAATTCATTTGGTCTCATTGTAGCCGTACATTCACGTTTGTTCAATTAAGAGCACTATTCAAGTCATCGGTATTGATCGAGACAGAGACTCAAATTTTCAAAAGAATAACCACTTTCAACGTAAGAGGTGGCAACATTTTTTTAAAAAATAAAATTTTTTTGAAGGGTCAAAATCGGTTCGCAATTAAAACAAGAAGGAGCCACAAGCTCAAACAATCACACAACTAGTTTACAACACAATTTAAAACAGACAACCCAAATATATACACAAAACACGATTTAGGAATAGCACACAAAAGGTGTGGGCCTCACCCCACCACAATTTAAATCATTTGTCCTCAAATGCAAATGGAATTATCCAAAAGTTGAAACAAATAAGGACAAAAAGGGAGGTAAAGAATAATCCTGGTTGAGAAATTGCTCCATCTGTTGGGGTGGCATGTTTCTTCTGCGACTTTTGGGTCTGGCTATATTTTCGGCGAGTCGCCAAATGCATTCAGCGACTTGAAGCTTCTCACCAAATGCATTCAGCGACTTGAAGCTTCTCACCAAAAGATGTAGAATCCTCTGACACATTTTGCATTAAAATGAAGGTGAGATGGGGATGTTAAGCAGACCGCCAAGTGATTCGGCGAGCTCTACACAGCTTCGCAAAACAACTCGTTGCGCTTATTTCAACCAAATATCTTGAATACTTCCCACCCACCCTGAGTTAGCTATGCAGAAGTCAATCTTACACTCAATCCACTCATGCAAGCACAACCCCGTTTATGTGTTGACCAACTCTAAAGTTGAATAGCTCGGAAGCAAGCAATCCATGTTCCAAACAAAATCTGATAACTTAGAACATTTGAGCAATACAGAAATATAGAAGGTAATGTGCATAGGTGCAGCTGGCAGAATGAAAGGGTGTTAAGTTTAACAGTTTTGAGAATTGAAACCTTTAGCTCAAACATCGCTTAGGTCTAGTCCATTCGGTAACATGCATTGTGCTCGATGAGTCGTTAGGCGTGTCGCTGAATAGTTACGTCCTTCGCTGAATTTGACAGATCTTTCCAGTAAATGTGAAGGTACAAACGACGGTCATCATCGGGGTCACTGACATGGTCGGTGACTCGCCTATAATTTTCTGAGTTCGCCCAATTTTATAGAATCCATTTTTTAAGATGTCTCGAGTCAAGCGGCGGATGAGATTTAGATCACCGACCTCTTCAGTGACTCGCCTACTGGACCTGTTGCTCACCACCAAGCACCTTTTTGAATACTTTTCACACTTCACCCTGCACACACAACACACCATTATTTTACTAATACGCAAATATAAAACGAAAAGGGGTTTTGGGTTACCTCCCAAACAATGCCTTAGTTAACGTCGTGGCACGATGCAAATCAATAATTATTCTTCATGCTCGGAGTCAGCCATAGTGTATTTAGGCGAGTCCTCGGCGAACGATGAATAAGGACTTGATATTAGATGGCCTATTTGATCATTTTGTAGCTGAATTTTCATGGAGTTTGAGGTGGCCGTTTCATTCAGCATTTCAATGTTTGCCTTTATGTCATTCAACTTCTTGTCATGTTCTTCGAGTTTCTGTTGAATGAGTGAAAGGGCATCGTCATTTTGCACACCCCCATGCCTCTTTCCGTGTTTGCATTCTCTAAGGAAGTTCTTTTCCCTTTCCATGGCTTGTGCTTCCAACCCCACGACTCATTTGGACATAACGTCTACTTGAGCGACCAGTGAGTCCCATTCATGTTTCTTTTGGGCTTCCTTCCTGGTTTCAACCATACTATCAAGTAGTGTTGCGACGACTTCGTAGGGATGGTGGAGCGTACCACCCTTGAAAAGTTGGTCAACATTACTTCTATATTTGGGTCTTAGACCCTGATAGAAGCTCTCTTGTAGCACCGTGTTAGTCAATCCATGAGTGTGGTATGGCTGCATCACTGCTTGAAACTTCAGCCACATTTCTTGAAATGTTTTGTCCCCCATCTATTTGAAGGTTAGGAGGTTGTCCCTCAGGGTCAGTAGTTTCAAGAGGGGGTGATCCGTGTGGTATCCATAATAAATATCCATCTTTATTTCTTTGCAATGATACTAAAACAAGAAGAAAAAAACTACAATCAAGGTTAGTAAACTACTTCTAAAAAGAACGAAGGCTCTAGTTAACTACATATTTTCAAATAGCACCACTCCCGGCAGCGGCGCCATTTTGATGCCTATCTTGATCGACGACACTACTTCCGATTCACGTGTCTACCATCGATGATAATATAGTAAACCAACCGAGGGTTGGGGTCATATCCCAAGGGAGCGGTAGTGAGAATTAGTAGAAAACTAGAATTTCATTCTAATTAGTCGTAGCTAACGAAATTTATGATTAAAAACATAGTAAATCTATGAGGCTGACACAAAAGTGTCAAATATCGATTTGTTTTTTTTTACAAATAGAGTAAAAACATGAAAATGCAAGAAATCAAATATGAGAGGGGAATTCTTGGGATGTGACCGTAATACGGATTAATATAGAATATTGGGTACATGCTTTCAATAGGAAATTTGTAGAGTAATAGTCACTAGGCTAAGCTTTACATGGAAATAAGTTCTCTCTCGAGCAACTTACCCCGTTTCAAATGGGTTCCTCTCAGACACCCACTTGCCGCATGAAGACCAGCCTACGCCTTACCCACTCACTCTCTCTAGCTGAGTGTTAGGATATGGGACTATCACTCATTCTCTCGAGCTGAGCCTCGTGTCAACCCACTCATTAGGCCATCAATCTAGTAGTCTTGGTTTCACGACTTCTCTCTCGAGCAAGCCAAAAACACATGAGTGAACTTGTATTTGCAACTACAAATCCATTAGATTCAACCACAACTCCTAAATTAAATCACCATTAAATCATAATTAATCTACCATCAAGAAAGGCCCAACAACAATATTAACCCATATTCGCTAAATGACACCCCAAGAATGGGGTTTTTAGCCACACATCAGGAAATACAAATTTATACCTTCAATGATGTTGAAATCAAATGGGTATAAAGATTTAAGTCTCAATTTAGGCAAAGAATGAGGAATGCAAGAGACCCATTTCCAATTGAAGGAGATGAAACCCTTTTCTTCTTCTTCTCTTCAAAACTCTCTCAAACTTGAGAGTATAAACTCAAAAAGTAATATTCTAGACCAAAAATTATAATATTGTTTGACTCCCAAAAAATACAACTCTAACTAGTATTTATAGTTATTGCAGATCTGTCTTGTAGTGGATCATTCGGCGGCGTTTGTCGGAATCGACGATCAACTCGGCAATTGGCCCATTGGTGTAGTTCACCGCCATGTGGTATAGCCCTCAGCATCATCATGCTTTGGTCCATTGGGCGATATAGTACTGCTTCGCGGAACTACTCGGTGACGCGCCCACTGCTCCTTTTTTTCGCCGATCTGATCCTTTCCTTCAGGGTTCAGCACACAAGAACAAAGGCGGCATCCATGCCTATCGGCGATTCACCGAATTGACTCGGCGGTCCTCAGGCTTCCATTTCTTCATTCTTTTCAGCCCTTTTGTCCCTTTTTGCGATGTAGTGTCCATGCTTTCCTTCAAACTTCAAAAACCTGAAACTTGAGAGTTTTCATCAGATATTGAGACAAAAGAAGCAATTTAGGACACTATTTCTATTAAAGTATTGCCCTAAATGAGTCCAATTTGTGGACTCATCAGTAAACAAGGTTGGGCTAGAGACAAAGGATGGAAGGGTCGAGACCTTGAATGGAGGGACTATAATCCAAATTGGAATAATGGGGAGAAAGATAGATATGTGCCTCCCCATGAGCGGCAAAAGCCCAAGGATTTATAAGGTGGTAGGTCCGAGGATATGCTCTCACGTATAATCAACAAAGTTGAAAGGTCAGACAAAATGCTGAAAGGAATGAAAGAAGATGTGTCTATTTTCAGCCAGACCATTACCTCCCATTCGGTTTCAATCAAACAGTTAGAGACCCAAATGGGTCATATCTCTTCTCACCTCAATCCTACACAGCAAGGGGGTTTGCCTAGTGATACTATGGCTAACACCAAGAGTGAGGTTTGAAGGTTGACTTGCATTGTGCCACGATGTTAACTAAGGCGTTGTTTGGGGGGCAACCCAAAACCCTTTGGTTGATTTTTATTTCTTAGTAAAATAATGGTGTATTGTTTGTACATGTTGAAGTAAGTGGAGTGTTTGAAAAATTGTATGGAGGCGAGCAACACGTCCTGTTGGCGTGTCACCGACAAGGTCGGCCAACTCAATTTTTTCCACCGATTGACTCAACACATCTTCAGATTGGAGTCTATAAAACTCGACGGTCTGAAAAAATTATTGGCGCATCGCAAACCACGTTGGCGATCTCGATGGAGACCGCCGTTGGCATTCCTGCATGAACTGAAGGTCCTGTTAAATTCAGCGAGAAAAATTAGCTCTTCGACACTACGCTCGAGTGATTAGGCGAGCTTGACTAATATCGTCGAATGGGCGGAAACTGAACGGTCTTTGCAAGCCAAAGGTTTAAAAGTTTCAACTTCATTCACTATCCATCATTTTTTCCTCTTCACAAATTCACACCAGCACTCTAGTTTTATATTTCTCACATTTTTAGAGTATTTTAGTTGTTGAATTGTGCTCGGACTTGGATTGCATTGCTTCCTAGCATCTTAATCAACATCTACGGTTGGTAGCTCAAACACCACATTTATTTTGTCGAAATTGTACTCATTTGCAAAATGTTAATATCATTGAATCTTTGCTGAATCTCTTTAAGTTGATGGGATTACATACATTATTGATTATCATTCGATAACTCTTGCTTAAATGATAAAATCCTGCTTGCTAGTGCCTTGAGTTGAATTGATTTGCTATGGGAGTGTGCGATTGTTATGGGTCTTAGTTAAATTTGTGTTGTAGGAGCCAAAATTGCATTTTTAGGGGTTGCAGGGTTGAATTTAAGAAGACTAGTTGAAAATAGGCACGTTGAGCCATTTGGCAAGCTGGGTTAAGCTCGCCAAATCACTCGGCAGTTCGACTAATGTCCCTATCTCGCCTTTAATTTACTGCTAAATATGTAGTTGATTCTGTAACTTTCAGCGAGAAGCCTGATGTCACCAAATGCGTTCGGCGACTCACTGAAATACTTTCTATCCGCCCTTTGTTTGCACCTTTGTACTCTCTATGCATTATTTTTGGCAAATCACCTAAGTGGATGAGCACTTCGCCAACTGGTTTGGCGAAGTGATTCGGCACTTGAAATTTCCCTAGTCCTGTCAAATACTTCCTAACTTTTTCTTGAAGAGTTTTTCAAAAATGGCTAGACCAAAAGTTACAGGGAGAAAGATGTCACCCCGACATATAAGAGCACAAAATTTTGAAAGAGAAGTAAAGAAAACAGATCAAGCCAAAAAAAGAAGAAAGAACAAGAAATCCTCTTCCAGTAGGAGGATTCCCATTGATCCCACTATTCTTTCGTGGAAACGTGGATTCTACACAGCCATAGACTCCTTTTTTGCCGAATCTTCTGGAGAAGCCAAGAGGACCATTGTCAAATTTTAGGCTGATGCATCGGGCACTGATGCCCAGACATATGGAGCAACTGCTTAAACAGGATCCCATATTCACCTCCCTCTCTACCTTTCTTTATTTTCACTGCTGAATATTTGTTATTTGCATTTAAGGACAAATACTTTTTATGTGTGGTGGGGTGAGGCTCACCTTTTGTTTGCTATTTGTGAATTGTGTTTTGTGTATATATTTGGGCTGCCCTTTTGAAATTGTGTTTTAAAATAATTGTGCGATTGTTTGCACTCAGCCCCATTACACACCTAGAAAAGACCTTTTTGATCTTGAATGAGCTGAAACGAAGGTTGATCAGAAAATATGGGCAAACCTATGGGTGAAAGCATGTATTATTTTCTTCTTTTTTGAGTGTGAGCGGTGCATCTGATTCCTGATCTTCAAATGATTAAACCTTTGTGTGTGAAAATGGAATCGTTCTTTGTGTGAGGGCATTTAGATACTTTTGTTGAGCTTGAACTTGCATTTGAAGCAAGTATTGCGAGCGTAAGAATCTTTGGTAATGATGTGTCACGACTTGAATCTTTTAGTGCACAATTGATTCTTGCATGAGTACATTGAGTCTTGTTGTGTACATTCATGATTGAGTCTTGTGTAGCACTGTTTGAGACATCTTATTTGAACTGTTGAACTTGAGTTTTACTTTAGGACAAACAAAAGTTAAAGTTTGGGGTGTTGATGAGTCCCCAAATTGGACTCATTTAGGGACATATTTTTATAGAATTAGTGTTCTCAACTGCCTCTTTATCTCAATATCTGATGAAAACCTTTAAGTTTCAGGTATTTGAAGATTGAAGGAAAGCATGGACACTATGTTGCAAAAAGGAACAAAAAGGCTGAAAAGAATGAAAAATTGAAGGCCTGAACTTCACCGAGTACACTTGGCGAGTCGCGAAGGGTCTTACCTCGACTTTTATTGCAGTGTGCTGAGCCTTGAAGGAAGAAGATCAAATTGGTGGTGAAAAGGAGCAGCCAACGTGTCTCCGAACAGTTTCGCGAAGCAGTACTATACCGCCCAATGATCCTGGACGTGAAGATGATGTAGGCATGAACTGAAGGTGATGAACTGCACCAAAAGGCGGATTGCCGACTTGATCGGCGATCGCGACTAACTTTGCCGAGTGATCTATCGCAACACTATTTTTTGAAAACTATAAATACTAGTTGATGTTGTTATTTTAATATCAGACTACCATTTGTTAAGATATTTTTAGATACAATATAGTTCATATAAATGTTTCTCTCAAGTTTGAGAGGGTTTTGAAAAGAAGAAGAAGAAAAGGGTTTCATCTATTTAAAATTAGAAGTGGGTCTCTTGGATTCTTCATTCTTGGCCTAAATTGAGACTTGAATCTTCATACCCATTTGAATGCAACATCATTTATGTATAAATTTCTCTCTCTCGATGTGTGGCAAAAAACTCCAATTCTTGGCGTGTGATTTTGTGAATATGGGTTAGATTTGTTCGTGGGTCTTTCTTAATGATAGTTTAAATGTAGTTTAATTTTGATTTCGTTTAGTAGTTGTGGATGAATCTAATGGATTTGTAGATGCAAATACAAGTTCACTCTTGTGTTTTCGGCTTGCGAGAGAGAGAGGTCGCGAAACCAAGCCTACTAAATTGATGGCCTAAGGAGTAGGTCGACATGAGGTTCAACTCGAGAGAGTGAATTCTAGTCCCATATCCTAACACTCAGCTCGAGAGAGTGAGTGCGGTAAGGCGTAGGCTGGTCTTAATGCGGCAAGTGGGTGTCCGAGAGGAACCCATTTGAAATGGGGTAAGTTGCTCGATAGAGAACTTATTTCCGCTTAAAGTTTAGCCTAGTCAAAATTACTCTATAAGTCTTCTATCAAAACCATGTACCCAACAATCTTGTTTATCCCATGTTCCGATCACATCCCAAGAATTCCCCTCTCATATTTGGATTTCTTTACATTTTTACTGTGTTTACTTTACTTGCAAAAAAAACCCCAAATCAATATTTGACACTTTATGTCACCCCTTTCATTTACTATGCTTTTAATCGTTAATGTCTTTAGCTACGGCTAGTTAGAACGAAATTCTATTTTGCTGAAAATTCTCAAAAACCGCTCCCTTGGGACACGACCCCAACCCTTAGTTGGGTTACTATATTATCATCGATCCTGTAACACCCCGTAAAAATCTAGTTAGACCTAGCTATTGTTTGATGGAATCTAGAAGGTGGAACTAGAACCTAAAGGGGTTGTTTTGAGTCAAGGTAAGGTTTTAATGATGTAAAATGGGTTTTCAAGTTAGGTTGAGGAGTTTGGAGGTCAAACGTCAAGAAACGATTATAACGCCCGGAAACTAGTAAGTTGAACTAGTGAGTTGAACTAGTGTGTTCTAGAGTCTCGTAGTTGAGTTTTGGAGTGTCATATGGAGGCCAAAACTTGTATAAATGTTTCCTATACTTAAATGGACATAATTACGGGTTAAACGTCCGGGTACGACCCCCCAAGGACCACCCAAGGGGTCCTTAAAGGGGACCCCAAAAATAGTCCCCAAAACTGTCAATTTTATGACCTACGATTGCAATCTACGTTCAGTAGATCAACCTACGCCCCGTAGGTCATTGGCGTAGGTCAGGCCTGCAACTCTCTGCAAAATATGAGCCTCAGGTCCAAACCATGAGAACAAACTACGGACAATAGTGCAATCTACTGTCCGTAGAGGGACAGGTTGTGAAGCTTTTTCATCGATGGGTTCTTCCACCCATGGACCCCCCCCCCCTCTCCATAGTTGTCCCCCAATTGAAAGTCAAAAACCCAAATTGTAGTTAGGGTTGTTCTTGATTTGTGGGTAGTGTGTGGGTGTGATTCCAAACTAGTGGATATCACCCATTTATGATTAATTGAGCTTTGTTTAGTGATTATATGATGAAATTGTGTGATTTCAATGGTTAACCCTAGTTCCTTGTTGAGTTGCATGTTTTGTGGGTTGAAGCCATTAATGGTGAAATTGAAGGTTCATGAGTAATCTTCCTAAATCAATGTCATGAGTAGTATTTGATCAAAGTTAGAATCATCTAATTATGAATTGAACTATACCTAATGGATTATGATTGATCTTAGTAATTAAAGTTGAGTTTGAACCTTTATTGTCAATTATGATAACAATTACCTAGTAATGAGGGTTATGACTAGAAAACCTTGAAGTTTAGCTATAAAGAAGGAATTAAGAGAAAAACCATGAGAGTAAGGTTATGATAATGTTAGTTAGGGTGAAGCCAATATGATTACATATTTATGTAAGGGCTTTGATAGTAAAGTCTAAAAGAGACTAGGAGTCTAATTGGTAGAATCATGGTGAAAGGCCTACCCTAACCTACCTTATGAATTCTTGAAATTATGAAGTGATATAATCACTTGAGCATGGATTGATTATCAAGGACATTCTTCCATGAGATAGGAGTGTTGAGCTAGGCCCAACAAGTAAACCTTGGGGTGTGTGCTTGGCTCTAAGTGGATATTCACAATGAGATGAAGTGTCACACAAGAAAGGGTCCGGGATCCAAGTAGAAAGGAGAACCACACCTAGTTGATGTGAGGACTATACAAGTACTAGGGGGAACTCTTACGTAGTAGAGTGTGGGTTTTCCCATAATTAGATCTACTGAGATGAGATTCTTCACATAGTTGAGTCAAGGTTCCTAGTTGCAATCTCCATATCCATGAACTAAGACATACTTGAGAAGCATCTCATAGTGTACAAAGCATAATGGACTAAGACATGCTTGAGAAGCATCTCGTAGAGTTCAAAGCATTATGAACTAAGACTTACTTAATGAAGTAACTCATAGTGTTCTAAAGAATAGATGGACTTAGACATGCTTATGATAGCATCTCATAGGGTCCATGTGATGAAGGAACTTAGACATACTTTAGAGTGTAACTCATAGAGTCCAAAGTATTATGAGAATAGACATACTTGGTAAGTAGCTCCGAGATTCCGTGCTAGTAATGAACTTAGACATACTAAAAGTGGTATATCATAGGGTTCAAGTGATACATGAACTAAGATATGCTTAAGAGAATACCTCATAGTGTTCTAAAGATTAAGGGAGGAACTAGGTTCCAAACCAAGAAGTATTAGTAAGAGGACCTAAAGGTGATTCTTAGTATTATTAGTATTATGGGATGCTATGAGTGCATTGTACAAGTATGACTTAGGTTTACCAAAGAGAGTAAGTTAAGATAGGATTGTGCCATGGTTGCCTTCCTTGCCATAGTTGACTAAAGGTGAGAGATTCCCTTAGTTATGAGAAGTTAAGCTTATAATGAGACCGAAGTAGGGTGAATATGACTAGGATGACTTCAAAGTTATTCTTAGGGTGAAGGGTATTATGGGATTCCTTTCATGCATTACACAAGTGTGCTTTGAGGTTGCCTAGAAGTATGATACCCTTGTGGTAGTGAAGCTTAAAGACTTAGACCGTGTTTATAGACTATGATTAAGATGACCAAGAAGGAATACATGGCTTGGGTAGTATTATGTGATGCTATTCTTTTCTTGCACTTGTATGCTTTTGAGGTTACTTGAGAATGGTGTTAATATGATATAGATGACTAAGAGGTAATTATGTATGTATGATGCTTATGATGAGGAATTGGCTTATTATGATTATGATGTATCTCATATGCTCATTTATTATGCTTTATGTTGACTTAGGTTTGTGTGAGGCTTATATGGAGATTATGCTATATGTATGATGACCATGTTTGTGTTTATGACTATGATTATGATTGTATCTCTTATTATTATGTCTTATGTTGACTAACCATTTTTGAGATGCTCTTATGATGTTGTGTTAGCGTCCATAATTAGTACGTTTTGTACTAACGCATGTTGCCTACATTCTAATCAAATGTAGGGATTGGAGGCTTAAGTTACTTTGGAGATAGGTTTCTAGGAGGCTAAAGAAGATTGAAGACTTGGTGAGTCCTCATAGTTTTGAGGACGAACCTATTACCTTGTTATGTCATTTTCTCTTATGTTTAAGACTTTGTATGGTTTGCGTCCCAAAGTTTAATATTATTCAAGTCAAGTTAGATGGTGTTGAGACATGGTGTTAGAAAAGACTTCCGTTGCATCTTTTATGAAAATGACTTAAATTGTTGTTTAAAAGATTTAAATTCCTTCGTATTTTCTATCAAATTATGTTTTGGTTATGCTAAGGGCTTGTATGTGACCCCTTCGTGGTGAAGTACGTCGTGTTACGACTAAGGGGTGCTCTCGGGTCGTGACAAACTTGGTATCAGAGCCAGGTTTTGGCAAAAAATTAGGATGTCTCAAACCACGTCTAAGTAGAGTCTTATTCATGGGTATGAGTCACAACACATTTTATGAATATGAGGCTATTGGATGCTTAGGAAAAATCTCACTTCTTCATTCTCCAGGTCGTGCCATAGATCTAAAAGCTCTCTCTCTTATCCTTTATCCGATGGTCTTTAGGTTGTGACTTTTAGAAGGGTTTATGCTATAAGGAGTGAGGGAGAAAGGTTGGTTGTGATGCCAATTATGGCTATGTGACTTGGTAAGATTTGAGATGATAGACTTTTATGTTATCCATAGTGTGAATGATGCTTCATTGTTGCCTTTATGTTATGATAGATGTGTAGAAGAATTTGTGTAGGTTTACTCCCACGGGGGAGATAGTGTGCCTACATAGCAAGGTGAGAGTTAGGTTATGTTTAGTTGTTGCTAAGACCCGACTTAGTCATGATTGAGTTTTAAAGTATGTTGATGGATTGGTTGAATAAGGTGCTTAAGTAATGCCTAGATGGGTTGAGTGAATAGACTCCTCTAAGAAGGGTAAAAGTGTAATTCACGATGGTATAGAATCATCTTGTGTTATGGATGTAAAAGCCTATGTGATGACTTACTCCGACCATAGAATTGAAAGAATTTATGCTTGAAAGAGTTTGTATAGGTTTGCTCCCAAGGAGGAGATAGTGTGCTTAGATAGCAAGGTTGTTGAATATCCTTGATGTTCATGAATTAGGGTTACCATGGTTATGGTTCGAGTAGTCACATGATGAAGGATTTCCCTAAGGCTAAGGTTACAAGAAGAGAATGTAAGTAAGTTGCCTCTAGTAGTGGGGAAGTGGAGCCTCAAAAGAAGAATATATCTTAAACTCTCCAATCTAGAGAAGATCAAGAGTGATCTTCTCATGTCCCTTCCGGTATGTGTTTTATGCTTTAGACAAAAAATTCCAGATTTCTTGTCTTTTGTGACTTGTTATGTTGGATTTGAAGTTGTTTTTAGTATAGATGATGTTTAGAAAGGTTTGGGTAGGCTTACTCCCAAGTGGGGGATAGTGTGCCTATCTAGTAGGGTTATTGTGTACCTTATGTGTTGCCATGATTTCCTTATATGCATGGTCATGAAATTGCTTAGGTCTTGTTAGAAATGATTTATATGCATGGTTTATCTCATGTCGTAGTGCATTTGTAGACTTGCATATAGACTTCATGATTTGGACTATGAGCATGCCCTAGTTTTGAGTTGAAAGATTTCCTCAATGAATAAATGCGTTATAACAAGTAATTTGTATTTTAGGCTCCAAGTGTATTTGTTGAGCATGTTTTGGCTAGGAGATGTTAGTTCCTCCTTGAGAATGAGTAGATATAGAATTTGATGCATTTTGGGTTGGTAGAAGTAGTTCCTACTCCCTTATGTTGCATCAAATGTGTTTAGTTAGGAATTTAAGTTCTGCCTTGACTATGTGCATTAGCTGTAATTCATGCATAATGGAGTGTTAAGTTAGACTTTAGACTTTATAAAGTGTTTAGAGTGTCATTCGAGGACGAATGTTCCCAAGTGGGGGATATTGTAACACCCCGTCAAAACCTAGTTAGATCTGGCTATTGTTTGATGCAATCTAGTAGGTTAAACTAGAGCCTATAGAGGTTGTTTTGAGTCAAGGTAAGGTTTTAATTATGTAAAATGGGTTTTCAAGTTAGGTTGAGGAGTTTGGAGGTCAAACGTCAAGAAACGATCATAACGCCCGGAAACTAGTAAGTTGAACTAGTGAGTTGAACTAGTGTGTTCTAGAGTCTCGTAGATGAGTTTTGGAGTGTCATAGGGAGTTAAAAACTTGTATAAATGTTTCCTATACTTAGATGTACATAATTACGGGTTAAACGTCTGGGTACGACCCCCCAAGGACCACCCAAGGGGTCCTTGAAGGGGATCCCAAAAACAGTCCCTAAAACTGTCAATTTTTTGACCTTCGGTTTCAATCTACATTCAGTAGATCAACCTACGCCCCATAGGACATGGGTGTAGGTCAGGCCTGAAACTCCCTACAAAATATGAGCCTCAGGTCCAAACCATGAAACCAAACTACGGACAGTAGTTCAATCTTCTGTCTGTAGATGGCCAGGTCGTAGGTGCTGCCAGTTTTCAGCTTTTTCGTTTTAAGTTAGAAGTTAGGGGTTGGGTTAGTTATTAATTAGGGGTTAATGTAGGTCGGTTAATGGGTTATCTAACCACCTATATAAGCTTAAAAAAATCCTAAACTAATCATTCTAACTCACCCAACTAAAGACCCCAAAACTCTCTCCAAAAATTATCCCTCTAGAATAGAAGAAGAAGAAGAAGAGAAAGAGAAGAGAAGAGAAGAGGGGCAGCATCTACGTCGATTCTCCATTGGTTTCAATATTTTTTTACGGCATTGATTCCTGTTATGTGAAGCCTGTTCATCCATGGGTTCTTCCACCCATGGAGCCCCCCATAATTGTCTCCCAATTGAAAGTCAAAAACCCAAATTCTAGTTAGGGTTGTGCTTGATTTGTGGGTACTGTGTGGGTGTGATTCCAAACTAGTGGATATCACCCCATTTATGATTAATTTAGATTTGTTTAGTGATTATATGATTAAATTATGTGATTTCAATGGTTAACCCTAGTTTCTTGTTGAATTGCATGTTTTGTGGGTTGAAGCCATTAATGGTGAAATTGAAGGTTCATGAGTACTCTTCCAAAATCAATGTCATGAGTAGTATTTGATCAAAGTTAGAATCATCTTATTATGAATTGAACTAGACCTAATGGATTATGATTGATCTTGGTATGTAAAGTTGAATTTGAACCTTTATGGTCAATTATGACAAGAATTACCTAGTAATGAGGGTTATGACTAGAAAACCTTGAAGTTTAGCTATAAAGAAGGAATTAAGAGAAAAACCTTGAGAGTAAGGTTATGATCATGTTAGTTAGGGTGAAGATAATATGATTACCTATTGATGTAAGGGCTTTGATAGTAAAGTCTAAAAGAGACTAGGAGTCTAATTGGTAGAATAAAGGTGAAAGGCCTATACTCACCTAACCTACCTTATGAATGCTTGAAATCATGAAGTGATAAAATCACTTGAGCATGGATTGATTGTCAAGGACATTCTTCCATTAAATATGAGTGTTGAGCTAAGCTCAACAAGTAAGCCTTGGGGTGTGTGCTTGGCACCAAGTGGATATTGACAATGAGATGGAGTGTCACACAAGAAAGGGTCTGGGATCCAAGTAGAAAGGAGAACCACACCTAGTTGATGTGAGGACTATCCAAGTAAAAGGGGGAACTCTTACGTAGTAGAGTGTGGGTTTTCCCATAGTTAGATCTCATGAGATGGGACCCTTCATGCAGTTGAGTCAAGGTCCCTAGTAGCAATCTCCATATCCATGAACTAAGACATGCTTGAGAAACATCTCATAGTGTTCAAAGCATAATGGACTAAGACATGCTTGAGAAGCACCTCGTAGATTTCAAAGCATTATGAACTAAGACTTACTTAATGAAGTAACTCATAGTGTTCTAAAGAGTAGATGGACTTAGACATGCTTATGATAGCATCTCATAGGGTCCATGTGATGAAGGAACTTAGACATACTTTAGAGTGTATCTCATAGAGTTCAAAGTATTATGAGGATAGACATACTTGGTAAGTAGCTCCTAGATTCCATGCTAGTAATGAACTTAGACACACTAAAAGTGGTATCTCATAGGGTTCAAGTTATAGATGAACTAAGATGTGCTTAAGAGAGTACCTTATATTGTTCTAAAGATTAAGGGAGGAACTAGGTTCCAAACAAAGAAATATTAGTAAGAGGACCTAAAGGTGATACTTATCATGATTAATATTATGGGATACTATGAGTGCATTGCACAAGTATGACTTAGGTTTACCAACGAGTGTAAGTTCAGATAGGATTGTGCCATGGTTGCCTTCCTTGCACTAGTTAACTAATTGTGAGAGATTCCCTTAGTTATGAGAAGTTAAGCTTATAATGAGACCGAAGTAGGGTAAATATGACTAGGATGACTTCAAAGTTATGTTTAGGGTGAAGGGTATTATGGGATGCCTTTCATGCATTCCACAAGTGTGCTTTAAGGTTGCCTAGAAGTATGATACCCTTATGGTAGTGAAGCCTAAAGATTTAGACCGTGTTTATAGACTATGATTAAGATGACCAACAAGGGATACATGGCTTGGGTTGTATTATGGGATGCTATTCCTGTCTTGCACTTGTATGCTTTTGAGGTTACTTCAAAATGGTGTTAATATGATATAGATTACTAAGAGGTAATTATGTATGTATGATGCTTATGATGAGGAATTGGCTTATTATGATTATGATGTATCTCATATGCTCATTTATTATGCTTTATGTTGACTTAGGTTTTTGTGAGGCTTATATGGAGATTATGCTATGACTATGATGACCATGTTTGTGTTTATGACTATGATTATGATCTTATCTCTTACGATTATGTCTTATGTTGACTAACCATTTTTGAGATGGTCTTATGATGTTGTGTTAGTTTCCATACTTAGTACGTTTTGTACTAATGCATATTGCCTACATTCTGATCAAATGTAGGGATTGGAGGCTAAAGTTGATTTAAAGATAGGTTTCTAGGAGGCTAAGGAAGATTGAAGATTTGGTGAGTCCTCATAGTTTAGAGGACGAACCTAATACCTTGTTATGTCATTTTCTCCTTTGTTTTAGACTTTGTATGGGTTGCGTCCCAAAGTTTATTATTATTCAAGTCAAGTTATATGGTTTTGAGACATGGTGTTAGAAAAGAGTTTTGTTGCATCTTTTATGAAAATGACTTAGATTGTTGTTTAAAAGATTTAAATTCCTCTGTATTTTCTATCAACTTCTGTTATGATTATGTTAAGGGCTTGTATGCGACCCCTTCGGGGTCAAGTACGCCGTGTTACGACTAGGGGGTGTTCTCGGGTCGTGACAAAATGTAGACACTCGTACTGGAAGTTGTGTCGTTGATTATGATAAGCATCACAGTCTCATAGGAATGTCGCATCAAGCAGACCGAAGAGAGTTGGTCAGTAATTATTTTATTTTCGGGGCTAAGACCCCAGTAGAAACATTACAGAAGTAGTTTATCCAGAATTTCATGAGTTGGGCATTGCTGCAATAGGATTTTAAACCTTTGCCACAACTCATACATGGACTCACCCTCCAATTTCTTGAAATTTTGGATGTTATCCCTAAAAATCATAAATCTCGAAGGAGGGTGATCCATTGGGTTTCTGTTCCTACCAAATATGCTCCAAGTCTCTGCTCAAAACACCAACAGAAAAACCAAAACTAAAAATTAAATAAATTCAACTATAACTAGCAAGAACAAAATTCAACTTAACTAAGAATTCTCAAATGACACCATTCCCCGGCAGTGGCGCCATTTTGATTAATAATGTTTCAAAGACACTTCATCCACTAAGCGTCAACGATCGTTAGTTAGTAATATAACCCAACTAAGTGAGTTGGGGTCGAATCCCACAAGGAGTGGTACGTACTTGAGAATCAATAGAAAAGCATAAATATGCTCAAGTCAATCAAAGTTAAAAACATTTACGAATAAAAGCATGGCTCAAGTTTGGGGTGACACAAGTGTCAAATAACAGGGGGGTTTGGTTTCAACTATCAGCTACAACAACATATAACACGAAAAATAACAAATATAGAGACGAGATTCTTGGGATGTGATTGGATTATGGGCTAAGTTAGACAAATGAATGATTGCAATCAATAGTGAATAGATGTAAATCAGTGAATATGCTAGACTTTAGTGGGGATAAACTTTCTGTCGAACAATTTATCCCGAATCAAATTGGTTTATCTGGAACACCAATAAACAACAATTAAGAACAACCTTCGCTTTAGTCCATTCACACTCTCGAGTTGAATGTGTGGAAAAGGGTTTAGGATTCATTCTCTCGAGCTGAACATATGAAAACCCAATACCCACATACCATTAAATCAGTAATCTTGGTTTTAAAACCTCTCTTTTGAGCAAGCCAAGAACATGAAGGTAGAGTTTTATTTGCAACTACAACCCTTTAGATTAAGCCACAATTACTGAATGAAATCACTTTTAAACATCATTAACACTATCAATTAACAATACCCAACAACTAAATAAACCCATAATCATATAATCACACCCCAAGAATTGGTGTTTTAGCTAGACATCATAAAAGGGAAAAAATCGTTACCATACTGTGTTTCCATCAACTGGGTAAGATTAATATTGTCTTTACAAAGGTCTAAGATGAAGAATCTTCAACACCCATTTCCAATTTCTCAGAAATGGAAATCTTCAAATCTTCAAAGCTAAGGAAAAATTGTCTCTCAAAAACTCAGTTCTCAGCTCTCTAAACTTGAAACTGAATTATAGTCGCCAAAAAAAATGTGCTGCGAAGGACCATTCAGTGCAATAAGTCGGGATCACTGATCAAATCGGCGATCTTCCCTTTGGTCAATTACATCGCCTTTCTGCTTTGTCCTTCATCATCTTCAAGTTCTGTAACTTTGGGCGATATAACACTGTATCGCGAAACCGTTCTCGCCCACTGCTTATTTCTATCACCGACTTGATTTTCTCCTTCAGGGCTTGGCACACTGGAACATTAGGCGAGACCATGGTCATTCGACAACTCGCCCAATGGTTTAGGCGATCCTCAGGCCTTCTTTTCTTCGTTCTTTTAGATGCTTTGTTCGTTTTTGCTCATTAGTGTCCATTCTTTGTTCCTCAACCCAAATACCTGAAATTCAAGGATTTACATCAGCTATTGGCACAAAATATGCATTTGAGGACACTAAATCTATTAAAATAAAGCCCTAAATGAGTCCAAATTGTGGACTCATCAAAGGCCTAGAAGCCTGCAACTACTGGCCAAGGACCACGACCAGCTTGACGGTCCGTGGTCCCTGTGACGGTCCATCATAGGACCCATGGTCAGCCCCATTAGATTTTTAGGTAGGGTCATTTTGGTCTTTTTCCCCTATGCGTTGGACACCTAAGCTACATGGTTTAACCCCTAAACTACGTCATTTTTGTCAGTTTTAGCCTAGTAACTTAATTAGAACTTACCCTAATCGATCATTCACCTAAATCATTCAAACTTAGAGCAAAAGAGCGAGAAAGAGGTACCAGTTTTCCTCAAGAACAACAACAAGGTTTTCTTCCGTTCCAGCCCCAAAATTTAAAAATTTCTCCGTGGATTTCGTCACCAAGTATGTGGGATTTCACTAGTGGGTTCTCGTCACCCATTGGTCCCTAGAATTAAGTCATATTTCTGATTCTCTCCATACTATCTAGACCTAGGGTTTCTAGAATTTCATCAAATTACTATGATTTTGTTATGGTAACATTCTTAATCATATTATCATGTATTAGTATTTTTTTTTCGTAGATTCTTGCATAAACATAGACCCCTAGTTGTGTACTTCTTTTAGTTCATGAATTACACTACCTAGGATAGATAAATAGATATACATGCCTCAGTTTTCTAATGTTCCATTATTAGGAATTAATGTTGCATCTTCAGATTTCTATGCCATCCAGTTTACTTCAGTATGTTATAATATATACATATTCAATAGGGAGTAGGCTTTATATCGACTGTGACTAGGGTCAATCACCTCCAAAGTCGCACAACTACGTGCCCCTGTAGGTTTAAATGTCCCCTCTGTGGGCATCACTTTAGTGATAACGCCGGTCATGCCTACCTCTGGCAGGGTATATTGGATCCTCTTGAGGGGGTGTATACTGATGAGTCCACAAATTTGACTCATTTAGGGATTTATTTTGATAGAAATAGTGTCCTCAAATGCTTATTTTATCTCAATATCTGATGAAAATGCTTAAGTTTCAGGTATTTGATGTTTTAATAGAAGCATGGACACTTAGGCACAAAAAGGAACAAAATGTTTGAAAAGAACGAAGAAACTGAATCCTGAGCATCGCCAAGCACACTTGGCGAATCACCGAAAGGACGCATTTCACCCTTTTTTCCGGAATGCGAAGCCCTGAAGGAAGTGGATCAAAAGGCGATGAAAGGAGCAGTCGGCGTGTCGCCGAATGGTTCCATGAAGAAGAAATATACCGCCCAATGATCCAAGACATAAACAGGCTGAAGGCAAAGCACAAAAGGCGATGAACCAGAAGAAGGGAGAATCACCGAGTTGATCGGCGATCGCGACTAACATCGCCGAATGATCCACCGCAACACTATTTTCTGAAGCTATAAATACTGGCCTTAGTTTTATTTTAAAGAGTCTGAATAGTATTGCAAGTTTTACATTAGAATACTAGTTTTTTTCTATTTTCTCTCAAGTTTGGAGAGGGTTTTTGGGAGACTTGAAGAAAGAAGTTCATCTTCCTCAAAACAGAAGTGGGTTTTCTCCATTTTTCTTCCTTTGCTTATATCAAGGTTTAATTTATCATACCCATTTGATTTTGCTGTCATTTTAGGTATAATTGTTTATTTCTTGACGTGTGGCTAAAAACCTCCATTCTTGAGGTGTGATTTAGCCAATCTGAGTTAAGATTATTGTTGGGTTTTGCTTGCTGATAGGTTAGATGTATTTTAATGGTGATTTCACCCGGTGGTTGTGGTTTAATTTGATGGATTTTTAGTTGAAAATATAAAACCACCCTTGTGTTTTCGGCTTGCTCGAGAGAGAGGTCGCGAAACCAAGACCGTTAGACTGATGGCCTAAGGAGTGAGTCGACATGAGGTTCATCCCGAGAGGGTGAGCCCTAGTCCCATATCCTAACGCTCAGCTCGAGAGAGTGAGTAGGGTAATGCGTAGGCTGGCCTTCATTCGGTAAATGGGTGTCTGAGAGGAACCCATTTGAAACAGGGTACGTTGATCGAGAGAGAACTTATTTCCATCTAAAGCTTAGCCTAGTCACTATTATCTTCCAAATTTCCTATCGAAAGCATGAACCCATCGATTTATATTAACTTGTATCGCGGTCACACCCCAAGAACTTTCCCCATACTTGATTTCTTTTTATATTTTAGTTGTTTTTGCTACTTGTGACAAACCCTCATCATTATTTGACACCATTGTGTCATCCACTAAATTTACCTTGTTTTTATTCGAAAATTTCTCTAACTACAACTAATTAGAAAAGAAAATTATAATTAACTATTGTTTTCACTACCACTCCCTTGGGACACGACCCCGACCCTTGGTTGGGTTACTATATTATCGACGATCGTAGGCAATCAAACCGTAGGTTAGTGTCGTTGATCACGATAAGCATCATATACATCGGACTCCATGTTTAGCTCATGTGGTATTATGTCAGTTATTAAAAGCTCCGACAGTCAGATTTTATTGCATTGACCAGGTTACTAGTAAGAGTTCAGCATTCAGTTTCAGCATGTTATAAACTTGGTCATTACATTCAGTTTAGTTCACATTAAGTACTTTCAAGTATAGTTATCCTGCTCATCTTATATCATTGCTCAGTATGCTTTGTTCAGTTATGTATATTGTTTAGCTTTATTCTATCCTGCATGCTCAATACCTTTCAAGTACCGACACATACTCTGCACTACATTTTCTCGTGGTGTAGGTTCAGGTCCTTAGCATTCAGATCACGCATAGATCGGTTCCTTATTCCAGCTCAACAGTATCAGTGGTGAGTCCTCATTCTCCGAGGATGACAAACATGTTTCTTTTACTTTTAGTCTTTCAGTTTCAGTTTTTGCTAGATTTAGTTGGGGCATGTCCCAACATCTTTAGTCAGTTATAGGCTTTTATTCAAACATAGTTTAGATTAATTTTTTGTTGAGTTTGATCTTTCAATATCATTAAACTCAATTTTTTTATTCAGATAGTAATGGGTATTCCCCATCATTTCATTTTATGATATGTTTTAAGCTTCCGCACACTATTTTTTCATTTAAGTTATCTTAGTATACTTATGATATGCCCGCAGGGTTAGCTTGGGGTCACTCATGATCCTAGGTCCTGTGTTTACGCCTTGGGGATAGATTCGGGGTGTGACAAACTTGGTATCAGAGCACTAGGTTTAAGAGTCATAGGATGTCTAAAAAGTCGCACTAAGTAGAGTCCTTTTCATGGGTGTGAAGTGCATCACATCTAATGATAGGGAGGCTGCGAAGTGTTTCAGGAAAACTCCACTTTCTTGTTACTCTTATCGTTATGTGTTGTAGATCATGCCTCCTCATAGAGCTTACCCCAGGAATGCTAATGAACGCAATGCTAACACATATCCTTCAGTCCCAGATCATGAGGTTTTGAATGCATAAGTTTGGAATGCCATCCAACTTTTGGCTCACAGTGTAGCCAACCAGAACAACCAGAAGATTCCAGTTCCTGCAAATTCAAGTGGTATGTCAGCGGCAACCAGGATTTGTGATTTTGTTAGGATGAATCCACCTGAGTTTCTAGGGTCACAAGTTGGTGAGGACCCCCAAAACTTCATAGATGAGGTCAAGAAGATATTTTGAGTGATGCAAGTGACTCAAAATATTATGGTAGAATTGACTTCCTACCAGCTCAAGGATGTAGCTCACATATGGTTTACTTAATGAAAGGAAAACATGGGTACATATGCTGCTCCTGTGACTTGGGAGTTTTTTTCTGTAACTTTTCTAGATAGGTACTTTCCGAGAGAGGTGGCAGAGGAAAAAGCCCAGGAGTTCATGAATATGAGGCAAGGTTCTATGACGGTCCAAGAGTACAGACTTCAGTTCACCCAACTCTCCAGGATTTCTCCTCACATGGTTGCCGATTCCAGGGCTCAGATGAGTAAGTTTCAATTTGGGCTATATTACTTGGTGAGAAGAGAGTGTAGAAATGCTATGTTGCTGGAAGATATGAATATCTCTAGGCTCATGATTCATGCCCAACAGATTGAGGGAGATAAGCTTAGGGAACATGCTAAGGATAATAAGAAGGCTAGGACAGAAAACTATGATTATTCTAAGTAGAAATTGAGTTGTGGAAATCGCTGACAGTGCTAGTAAAGGTCTTCAGCTCCAGCACCTTCATCAGCTATTGTTCCGTCCTCCAGGTTTCGACAGGATCAAAAAGGTAAGGCATCAGGCTCTAAGTCTCAGGGGAGTGTTTCAGGTACCAGAACTTACCCAACTTGGTTAAAGTGTGGTAAAACAATCCAGGTGAGTGTCTTACAGGAAAGAAATGATGTTTTAGGTGTGGTTAATCTGGTCATAGTTCGAGAGATTGTCCTTTTTCGAAGAAGGGTCAAGGAGGCAATTATGGTAGGGCTCAGTCTACAACTTCAGCAGCACCAACAGGTCGCCCGACTCAGTAGGGTAACTCATCAAGTACAGGTGGAGGTCAACGCCAAAATAGGTTGTATTCTCTTCAGGCTCCCCACGATCAGGAAAATTCTCCTAATGTGGTCACTAGTACATTACTCATTCCTTTGTAACTCCTTATATAGCAGTCAACTTCGATGTCAGTCTAGAAACTCTCCCAAAACCCTTCTCAGTCTCTACTCCAGTCGGTGACCTAGTTTTAGCTAGACGCATATACAAAAATTTCCCTGTCACAGTCTCTCAGAAAGTCACCTCATCAAATCTTGTAGAGTTAGAAATGATAGACTTTGATATCATTCTAGGCATGGATTGGTTACATTCCTGTTATGCCTCAGTCGATTGTAGAACTAGGGTCGTTCATTTTTAGTTTCCAAGCGAACCAGTCTTAGAATGAAAGGGTAGTAGGTCAGTGCATATGGGTCGATTCATTTCTTACCTTAAGGCTAGAAAGATGATATCTAAGGGGTATCTCTATCATCTAGTTCAGATTAAGGATTCAAGCTCCGAAACCCCAACTCTTGAGTCAGTTGTCGTAGTAAATGAGTTCCCATAAGTGCTTCCCGAACATATCCCTGGAGTTCCTCCTGAAAGGGAAATTGACTTCGAAAATGATCTCTTTCCAAATACCCAACCTATTTCTATTCCTCCTTACAGAATTGCTCCAGCTGAGCTTAAGGAATTGGAGGAGCAGTTGAAAAACCTTCTAGATAAGAGCTTCATCATACCTAGTATTTCCCCATGGGGTGCACTAGTATTGTTCGTTAAAAATAAAGATAATTCTCTTATAATGTGCATTGACTATCGACAGTTGAACAAAGTCACAATAAAGAATAAGTACCCTTTTTTCAGGATTGATGACTTGTTTGACAAACTTCATGGTGATAGTCATTTCTCAAAGATAGACCTCAAATCGGTTATCATTAGCTCAAAGTGAAATTGACATCCCAAAAATAGCCTTCAGAACTTGGTATGGTCATTATGAATTTGTACTTTTGTTATTTGGACTAACCAATGCTTCTGCAGCTTTCATGGATTTGATAAACAGAGTGTTCAAGCAGTATTTGGACTTGTTCGTTATCGTCTTTATTGATAATATCATCAATTTCTCTAGGAATGAGGAAGAACACGTGACTCATTTGAGGGCTGTCCTCGAAACTCTTAAAGATCGCCAGTTATTCTCTAAGATTAGCAAGTGTGAGTTTTGGTTGCAATTTCTTGCTTTCCTTGGTCATATAGTATCTATGAAGGGATCCGAGTGGATTCTCAAAAAAAAGAAGCAGTGAAACAATGGCCCAGACCTACCTCTCCTACAAATATCAGAAGTTTCTTGGGTTTGGCTGGTTATTACAGATGCTTCGTGGAAGGATTTTCATCCATAGCTTCTCCATTTACTAAGTTCACTCCAAAAAAGGTGAAGTTTCAGTGGTCAAATGATTGTGATAAGAGCTTCTCAGAATTGAAAACTAGGTTGACCACAACTCCTGTTTTGACTCTACCAGAGGGTTCAGACGATTATGTGATCTATTGTGATGTATCCAAAGTCGGCCTAGGTTGTGTATTGATGCAACGAGGTAAGATTATAGTGTATGCTTCTAGACAACTTAAGGTGCATTAGAAGAACTATCCGACTCATGACCTTGAGCTTGAAACAATAGTGTTTTCCCTAAATATTTGGAGACATTACGTGTACGGTGTTCGCGTAGATGTATTCACACACCATAAGAGACTTCAGTATGTGTTCACCCAGAAAGAGTTGAATCTTTGCCAAAGGAGATGGCTTGAGTCCCTCAAATCCTATAATATGAATGTTCATTATTATCCTGGTAAGGCCAATGTAGTAGCAGATGCTATTAGTAGATTATATATGTGTAGTGTAGCACATATTGAGGAAAATAGAAAATAAGTAGAAAAAGATGTTCACATGCTTGCTCGCTTGGGAGTTCGCCATATGAGCATATCAGATGGTGGTGTAATAGTTTAGAATGGGTCAACATCTTCATTGGTAGTGGAGGTTAAAGAAAAGCAAGATAGTGATCATATATTGCTTCAACTAAAGGGTGTAGTTTATTAGCAGAGAGTTGAGGTTTTCTCCCAAGAAGGAGATGGTGTGCTTCGCTATCAGGGTCAATTATGTGTTACTAAGGTGGGTGAGTTAATACAACAGATTCTTGCAGAAGCCCATAACTCTAGGTATTCTATTCGTCTAGGCTCCACTAAGATGTACCGTGATCTGCAGGAAGTCTTTTGGTGGAATGGCATGAAAAGGGATATAGTAAATTTTGTGGCTAAATGCCCGAATTGTTAGCAAGTGAAGGTAGAACATCAAAACTAGGAGGTATGACTCAAGAGATTAACATTCCTACATCGAAGCGGGAAGTGATCAACATGGACTTGATTACAGGTTTACCTCATACTCGCAGACATCATGACTCCATTTGGGTGATAGTTGATAGAGTTACTAAGTCTGCACACTTTTTGGTTGTTAAGACTACAGATTTAGCGGAGGACTACGCCAAGCTTTACATTAATGAGATAGTCAAGTTGCATGGAGTTCCTTTGTCTATCATCTCAGATAGAGGTTCTCAGTTTACCTCTGATTCCTAGAAGTCATTTCTGGAAGGTCTTGGTACTCAAGTTAATCTCGACATAACATTTTATCCACAGACGAATGGTCAGGAAGATTGTACCATTCAGATCTTAGAGGACATGTTGAGAGCTTGCATGATAGACTTCAAGGGTAGTTGGGATGATCACCTTTCTCTTATATAGTTCGCCTACAATAATAGTTGCAATTCCAACATTCAGATGGCCCTTATGAGGCATTGTATGGGAGTAGATGTAGATCTCCAATTGGTTGGATTGAAGTAGGTGAAGCAGCCTTGATAGGACCATATTCGATTCATGATTCCATAGATAAAGTTCAGCTCATTAGAGATAGACTTAAGATACCCCGAAGTTGCTAGAAGTCCTATGCATACATAAGGAGAAAGGACTTGGAGATCCAAATTGATGATTAGTTTTCCTGAAAGTGTCACCTATGAAGGGGGTGATGAGATTTGGAAAGAAAGGAAAGCTCAGTCCTAGATATTTAGGCCCTTACAAGATCTTGAAAAAGGTTGGGAACGTGGCTAATGAGTAAAAGTTTCTATCAGAACTAGCATCAGTCCATCTAGTTTTTCACATTTCCTTCATGAAGAAATGTTTAAGTGACCCAGCATCTATTGTACCTTTAGAAAGTGTGGATGTGAAGGATAGTCTCACTTATGAAGAAGTACTAGTTTAAATTCTTGATCGTCAGGTTCGAAGGTTGAGAAAAAAAGAGGTCACTTCGATTAAGGTTTTGTGGAGGAGTCAGGCCATAGAGGGAGCTACTTGGGATGCAGAAGCAGCCATGAAGGCCAAGTATCCTCATCTTTTTCCTTCCGATTCCATTCCAGCTTGAGGTAATAGTTCCTCTCTAGTTTTTAGTCATTCATGCATAGCTTCAGTCTTTCTATCATGTTCCTCGAGTTATACTTGCATTTTCAGCGTATTTGCATGTTCATGTAACTTAGTTCAGTCAGATTTAAGTTTACAGTACTTAGTGGTAGGGTTTGCAGCTCTTTCCCTCCATACTCAGCAAGCTTAGGCTTCATTCGTTGATGAATGTTCCCAAGGGGGAGATATTGTAACACCTCGGAAATCAAACTTAGAACTTTCAGCAGAAAACCTGCAGAACCAGGTGAACCAAGACAGGGTTTACGGATCGTGAAAGGGACCACGGTCCGTCGACCTGTCTGTGGTCTCACACCAGCCCATAAGTGGTGTACCACAGAACCCTTCATGGGTCGTGGACCACCATATGAACCGTGGTGCCTTCAGTGAAGTCGAGCTAGAATAGCCCCTAGCCCAAGTGAAGGACTACAAAGGACTTCACGGTCCATGATCCTTCACGTGGTCCGTGAAGTGGACCGTAGAGGGTAGGCTCAAAGACCTGAAACTACTATCCAAGGACCACAACCAGCTTGACGGTCCGTGGTCCCTTTGATAGTCCGTCACAAGGCCCGTGGTCAGCCGCATCATATTTTTAAGTAGGGTCATTTTAATTCTTTCCCATATGCGTTGGACACCTAAACTACGTCGTTTAACCCCTAAAATACATCGTTTTGGTTAGTTTTAGCCTAGTAACTTAATCAGAACTTACCCTAATAGATTATTTACCTAAATCATTCAAACTTAGAGCAAAAGAGGGAGAAAGAGGCACCCGTTTTCTTCAAGAACAACAAGGTTTTCTTCAGTTCCAGCCCCAAAATTGAAAGTTCTCGGTGAATTTCATCACCACGTTTGTGAGCTTTCACTAGTGGGTTCCTTTCACCCATTGGGTCCCTAGCATTTAGTCAGATTCTTGATTCTCTCCATACAATCTAGACCTAGGGATTCTAGAATTTCAGCAAATTACTATGATTTAGTTATTGTAGCGTTCTTAATCAGATTATCATGTCTTAATATTGTTTTGCAAAGTTTCTTGCATATACTCAGAACCCTAGTTGTGTAGTTCTTTTAGTTCATGAATTACCTCAACTAAGAAAAATAAATAGATATACATGTTTTAGTTTACTAATGTTTCATTATCAGGAATTAATGTTGAATTTTAGATTTGCATGTCAGATTTTTTAGGTATGCAGTTTACTGCAGTATGTTATAATTTACACATAGTCTCCCTCAAAGTCCAAGAACTATGTGCCCCTGAAGGTTTATAAGTTCCCTCTGTAGGCATTAGTTTAGTGATCACGCCAATCATGTATCTACACCTCTGGAAGGGTATATTGGGTCCTTTCGATGGGGTGTATACATCGGAATTCATGTTTAGCTCACGTGGTTTTATGTCGGTTATTAGTAGCTCTTATAGTAAGATTCTATTACATTGACCAGGTTACCCGTTGCAGTTCAACATTCAGTTTCAGCATGTTATAAACTTGGTCATTTCATTCAGTTTAGTTCATATTCAGTATTTTCAAGTATAGTTATCATCCTCATATTATATCATTGCAAAGTATGAGTTGTTCAGTTATGTATATTGTTCGGCTTTATTCTATCAGGCGTGCTTAGTACATTTCAAGTACTGATGCATACTCTACGCTACATCTTCTCGTGGTGTAGGTTCAGGTCCTCAGCATTCAGATCAAGAATAGATCGGTTCCCGATCTCCAGCTCAGCAGTATCAATGGTGAATCTTCATTCTCCGAGGACGACATATATGTTTCCTTTGCCTTTAGTCTTAGTTTCAGGTTTTGCTAGATTTAGCTGGGGCATGTCCCAGTACTTCTAGTTAGTTAGAGGCTATCTTCATACATAGTTAGTTTGAACTTTAGTATTTGAGTTTGACTTTTCAGTTGTTGTTCAACTGTGAGTTTTTATATATTCAGATAGTTTATGGGTATTCCCCATCATTTCAGTTTACATCATGATTTAGTTTATGCACAGTACTTTCTTAATTCATTTTTCTTTAAGTATGTTTATGATATACCACTAGGGTGTGCCTGGGGTCACTCGTGATCCTAGGTCCCATGTCCGCGTCTTGGGGTAGCTTCGAGGCGTGCCAAACTTAGTACCATAGCATTAGGTTTAAGTCTCATAGGATGTATGAAAAGTTGCACTAAGTAGAGTTCTTTTCATGGGTGTGAAGTGCACCACATCTAATGAGAGGGAGGCTACAAAGTGTTTTAGGAAAACTTCAATCTCTTTATTACTCTTATCGTGCATGAGGTATGATCCAATTTCCTCGTTCTAATCGGTCGTCATGCGCTTTCAGATCATGCCTCCTTGTAGAGCTTATGGAAGGAATGCAAATACACGCAATGCTAACGTAGCTCCTCTAGTCTCAGTTTAGGACCCTTCAAATGCTAAATTTTGGAACTCTATTCAGCTTTTGCCTCAAAGTGTGACCAACCAGAACAACCAGCAGGTCCCAGTTCCTGCAAATACTAGTGGTAAATCAGTGGCAGCTAGGGTTCGCGATTTTGTTAGGATGAATCTGCTTCAGTTCTTAGGATCGCAGATTGGTGAGGATCCCCAAAACTTCATAGATGAGGTCAAGAAGATATTTGGAGTGATGCAAATTATATGTAATGATAGGGTAGAGTTGGCATCCTATCAGCTTAAGGATGTAGCTCACATCTGATTTACACAATGGAAAGAGAACAAGGGTACATATGCACCTCCTATCACTTGGGAATGCTTTGGTGAGGCTTTTCTGGACAAGTTCTTCCCTAGAGAGTTGAGTGAGGCAAAAGCTCAGTTCATAAATTTGAGGCAAGGAAACATGACAATCCAAGAGTATAGACTCAGGTTCACCCAACTCTCCAGGTATGCTCTTCATATGGTTGCCGATTCCAGGGCTCAAATGAACAAGTTTCTATATGGGGTATCTAACTTTGTGAAAACAGAGTGTAGGAATTCTATGTTGCTGGAAAATATGAACATCTCTAGGCTCATGACTCATGCTCAGCGTGTTAAGGGTGATAAGCTTAGGAAACATGTTAAGCATAATAAAAAGGCTAGGACATGCAACTATGATTATTCTCAACAGAAATCGGGTGGTGGAAATCACTCGATGTTTCAGAAAAAGTCTTCAACTCCAGCACCTTCATCAGCTAGTGTTCCATCCTCCAAGTTCCAACAGGATAAGAAAGGTAGGGCATCAGGCTCTAAGTCTCAGGAGAGTGCTTTAGGCACTAGAACCTACCCAACTTGTCAAAAGTGTGTTAAGAACCATCCACACTAGTGTCTTATAGGAAAGGAAGGATGCTTTGGGTCTGGTTAGTCTGGTCACAGGTTGAGAGATTGTCCTTCCGCTAAACAGGGTAAAGGGAGCAATCACAGTAGAGCTCAGTCTACAACTTCAGCAGCACCAGCAGGTCGCCTGACTCACTAGGGTAACACATCTGGTACAGGTGGCGGACAACACCAAAATTGGTTGTATGCTATTCAGGCTCGCCAAGACTAGGAAGATTCTCATGCTGTAGTCACTGGTACGTTACGAGTTTTTAGCTTAGATGTTTATGCTTTGTTAGACCCAGGGGATACTCTGTCCTTTGTAACTTCTTAAATAATAGTCAACTTCAATGTTAGTCCAAAAACTATTTCAGAACCCCTCTCAATCTGTACTCCAGTTGGTGACCCAGTTGAAGCTAGACGGGTATACAAAAATTGCCCTGTCACAGTTTCTCAGAAAGTCACCTAAACAGATCTTGTAAAGTTAGAAATTGTAGACTTTGATATCATTCTAGGCATGAATTAGTTACATTTCTGTTATGCCTCAATCGATTGTAGAACTAGGATTGTTCATTTTCAGTTTCCAGAAGAGCCAATCTCAGAATTGAAGGGTTGTAGCTTAGCGCCTATGGGTCGATTCATTTCTCACCTTAAGGCCAGAAAGATGATCTCCAAGGGTTACCTCTATCATCTAGTTTGGGTTAAGGATTCAAGCTCCGAAACCCAACTCTTGAGTCAGTTCTAGTAGTTAATGAGTTCCCAAAAGTTTTTCCAGAAGATCTTCCCGGAGTTCCTCCAGAAAGGGAAATCAACTTTGGAATTGATCTCCTTCCAGATACCCAACCTATTTTTATTCCTCCTTACATAATGGCTCCTGCTGAGCTTCAGGAATTGAAAGAGCAATTGAAAGACCTTCTAGATAAGGGTTTCATCAAACCTAGTATTTCCCATAGGTGCACCAGTGTTGTTCGTGAAAAGGGAAGATGGTTATCTCAGGATGTGCATTGACCATCAGAAGTTGAACAAAGTCACAATTAAGAATAAGTACCTTATCCCTAGGATTGATGACTTGTTTGACCAACTTCAGGGTGCTAGTCATTTCTCAAAGATAGACCTCAGATCCGATTATCATCAGATAGAGTCAGAGATAGTGACATCCCAAAAATTACTTTTAGAACTCTGTAGGTCATTATGAATTTGTAGTTATGTCATTTGGACTAACCAATGCTCCTGCAGCTTTCATGGATTTGATGAACAGAGAGTTCAAGCAGTATTTGGACTTGTTTGTTATCATCTTTATTGATGATATCCTCATTTACTCTAGGAATGAGGAAGAACATGTGAATCATTTGAGAGTTGTCCTGTAAACTCTCACTGATCGCCAATTATTCACTAAGTTTAGAAAATGTTAGTTTTGGTTGCAATCAATTGCTTTCCTTGGGAATATTGCGTGTAGCAAAGGGATCCGAGTTGATTCTCAGATAATAGAAGTAGTGAAACAATGGCCCAGACCTATCTCCCCTACAGATATCAAAAGTTTCTTGGGTTTGGCTGGTTATTATAGAAGGGCTGTAGAAGGATTTTCATCCATAGCCTCTCATTGACTAAGTTGACTCAGAAAAAGGTTAAGTTCTAGTGGTCAGATAATTGTGACAAAAGCCTCGGAGAACTGAAAACTAGGTTGACTACAGCTCATGTTTTGACTTTACCATAGGGTTAATATGGTTATGTGATCTATTATGATGAATCTAGAGTCGGCCTAGGTTTTGTGTTGATGCATCAAGGTAAGGTTTTAACTTATGCTTCTAGACAGCTTAAGGTGCATGAAAAGAACTATCCAACTCATGACCTCGAGCTTGCAGCACTAGTGTTTGCACATAAAATTTGGAGACATTACTTGTATGGTGTTCATGTAGATGTGTTAACAGACCATAAGAGCCTTAATTATGTGTTCACCCTGAAAGAGTTGAATATTAGCCAAAGGAGATGACTTCAGTTCCTCAAGGATTACGATATGAGAGTGCATTACCATCCTAGTAAGGCTAATGTAGTAGCAGATGTTCTTAGTAGACTATCTACGGGTAGTGTAGCACATGTTGAGGAAGAAAGAAAGAAACTAGCAAAGGATGTTCTCAGACTTGCTCGCTTAGGAGTTCGTTTTATGAGCATATCAGATAGTAGTGTAACAGTTCAGAATGGGTCAGAATATTCATTGGGAGAGGAGGCTAAGGAAAAGAAAAACAGTAATGCGATATTGCTTCAACTAAAAGGTGCAGTTCATCTGCAGAGAGTTGATGTTTTCTCCCAAGGGGGAGATGGTGTGCTTCGCTATCAGGGTCAATTATGTGTTCCTAAGGTGGGTGAGTTGAGACAACAAATTCTTGATGAGACCCATAACTCCAGGTATTCTATTCATCCAGGCGCCACTAAGATGTAATGTGATATGCGGGCAGTCTTTTGGTTGAGTGGTATGAAAAGGGATATAGCGGATTTTATGGCTAAGTGCCCTAATTGCCAGCAAGTGAAGGTAGAACATCTGAAACCAGGAGGTATGACTCAAGAGATCAACATTCCTACTTTGAAGTGGGAAGGGATAAACATTGACTTCATTATAGGTTTACCTCGTACTCGCAGACAACATGATTCCATTATGGTGATTGTTGATAGAGTTACTAAGTTTGTTCACTTAATGGCTGTTAAGACTACAGATTCGGGGAAGGACTACACCAAGCCTTACATTAATGATATATTAGGTTGCATGGGGTTCTTTTGTCTATCATCTCAGATAGAAGTCTGAGAGTTTACCTCTCATTCCTGAAAGTCATTTCAGAAAGGTCTTGGTACTCAGGTTAATCTTAGCATAACATTTTATCCACAGATGGATGGTCAGGCATAGTGTACCATTCAGACCTTAGAGAACATGTTGAGAGCTTGTGTGATTGAATTCAAGGGTAGTTGGGATGATCACCTTCCTCTTATAGAATTCGCATATAATAATAGTTACCATTCCAACATTCAGATAGCCCCTTATGAGGCATTATATGGGTGTAGATGTATATCTCCAGTTGGTTGGTTTGAAGTAGGTGAAGCAGACTTGATAGAGCCAGATTTGGTTCATAATGCCATGGAAAAAGTTCAACTTATTAGAGATAGATTTAAGACGTCGTAGAGTCACCAGAAGTCCTATGTTGATGTAACGAGAAGGGACTTGGAGTTCCAAATTGATGGTTGGGTTTTTCCTGAAAGTGTCACCTATGAAGGGGGTAAGGAGATTTGGCAAGAAAGGGAAGCTCAGTCCTAGATATGTAGGACCTTACAAGATTTTGAAAAGAGTTTGTAAAGTGGCTTATGAGTTAGAGTTGCCAACAGAACTAGAAATAGTGCATTCGGTTTTAAACATTTCGTTGTTGAAGAAGTTTTTGTGTAATCCAACATCTATTGTACCTTTAGAAAGTGTGGATGTAAAGGATAGTTTCACTTATGAAGAGGTACCTATTGGTATCCTTGATCGTTTGATTCGAAGGTTGAGAAATAAAGAAGTCGCTTTGGTTAAGGTTTTGTGGAGGGATCAGTCCGTAGAGGGAGCTACTTGGGAAGCAGAAGCAGCCATGAAGGCTAGGTATCCTCATCTCTTCCTTCTGATTCCATTTCAGCTTGAGGTAATAATTTATCTTCACTTTTTCAGTCATTAATGCGCAGATTCAGTCTTAGTATCATGTTACTTCATTTTGTTCCTGTCTTTTCAGCGTATTTGCATGTTCATGGAACCTAGTTCAATCAAAAATCAGTTTACAGTGTTTAGTGGTAGGGTTTCCAGTTGTTTCCCCCATCTCCATCTAGTTTAGCCTTCATTCGAGGATGAATGTTTCCAAGAGGGATATAATGTAATACCTCGTATGCTAGAACTACCAAAATGCATATATTCAAAAGTTGCGGGTGCAACCCACGGATCGTAGGGTTACCCACGGTCTGTTCTGGTGGCCCATTGTTCACCACATGTAACCCTCCCCAGAAACCTTAGACAAAATCTTCTAAGGCATGACCCACGGACCTTAGGTCAGGCCACGAACCATTGATCATGGTCCTAGATTCAGCATCTCTAAAGGTGAACGATGGCCAACCAGCACGGACCGTGGTTCAGTCCATGGACTGTTGGTCTAGTTCGTCTGTTGGCCTGACAACTTTTAAGCTAAGGGTCGTTTGGTTTTTTCCTTATGCGTTGGTCACCTAAACTACATCGTTTAACCCTTAAACTATATGGTTTTGGTTAGTTTTAGCCTAGAAACTAAAGTAAAACTTACCCTAATCAATTACTCTAGATCACGCGTAGATCGGTTCACGATCTTCAGCTTAACAACATCAGTGGTGAGTCCTCTTTCTCCGATGACGATAGACATATTTCCTATGCTTTGAGTCTTAGTTTCAGTTTTTGCTAGATTTAGTTGGGGCATGTCCCAACACTTCTAGTTAGTTAGAGGCTATCTTCAGACATAGTTAGTTTCAACTTTAGTATTTGAGTTTGACTTTTCAGTTGTTGTTAAACTCTCATTTTTTATATATTCAAACAGTTTATGGGTAATCCCCATCATTTTAGTTTACATGATTATTTAGGTTCCGCACAGTACTCTCTTAATTTAGTTTTTTTTAAGTATGCTTATGATATGCCAATAGGGTTGGCTTGGGGTCCCTCGTGATCCTTTGTCCCGTGTTCGCATCTTGGGGGTAGCTTCAAAGAGTGACATAATTGATAGTGTCTATATGTTCTATGAAGCTTGGCCACATGACATGAATGCATCTAGATTTGCCTTCAATGCTTTCTGGGCTACTTTTCTAAATTAGGTCTTGATTACTATGGTATCTAGATATGCCATCAATGATTAAATACCACAATTTCAGAACTATTTCGAGTAGTATTGGGACATTTCTAGCATGAAGTGGATGACAATAGGCCTTAAAAGCTATTATGAAAATATCATGGACGGTGAAAAGTTTTCTCACGCATGGTCTAAGGAGTTATTCTATGATAAGAAAAATGACGACTACCCATGTCTTTTAAAGATAAGACAAGTTAAAATTAATAACTACTCAGTGGGGTTTATGCTTAGCATCGAGAGGATATTGAGATGGAAGCTCTCCCGTGTTGAGGTCGGGTTTCTAGTAGAAATCTCTTTATCCCTTACCTATGTGCCCCAATAGGATGATTGTCTAGATAGACATTACCTAGTGGATCTACTTTACCTCAGATTAATGGTTCTACCTTGGTAAGTAGGTTAACTCTCTTCGGTGTGGAAGACACCAGGGGTCCATGTTATAGATCACATGGTCTCTATGTCGGTTAAAGATACTTCCCACAATACTGAACCAAGGTTACCTTTAAAGTATCTCATGTGTGTTCAAAGATAATTTTACTTGTATTGATCATGATTTCGTTTTATGTTTACTAACCCTATTATCTTATGTTCTGATGAGTCTGAGATTTGGACTCATTTAGGGCTTTATTTATATAGATTTAGTGTCCTCAAGTGCTTATTTTGTGCCAATAATTGATGTAAAACCCTTAATTTCCAGATATATGGATTGAGAACAAAGCATAGACACTAATGTGCAAAAAGGAACGAAGTGAGCTGAAAGAATAAAGAAAAGCATGCCTGGTGATCACCAAGTCCACTTGGCGAGTCACCGAATGGCTCCTTGACTGCCTAAAGTTCCAGTGTGACAAGCCTTGAAGGAAAGAACCAAGTTGGCGAGAGAAAGGAGAAGTAGGCGGATCGCCGAGTCATTCCGCAATGCAGTGTTGGATCACCCAAAGTTATAGACCTTGAGGATGTTGAAGGCCAAGGTAGAAGGGCATTAGAAATGACCAAAAGGCGGCTCACCGAGTGGATCGACGATCCCAACTTACTGCACCGAGTGGCTTTTTGCAACATATTTTTGGCGTCTATAAATACATTTTTGAACATTTAGTTTAGTATCAATTGAATAGTATCTGAGTTCATAATATTATTCTGAGGATTGAGACAAGTTTTTCTCTAGTTTTCCTTTAGCCTTGAAGAATTGAAGTTTTTCACTTTTGAGAAATTGGAAGTGGGTCTTTGTGATTCTTCGAATTGTATATTTGTAAAGACAAAATTAATCTTACCCAGTTGATGGAAACTCAATTTGGTAACGATTTTTATGTTTTTATGATGTCTAGCTAAAACCCCAATTCTTGGGGTGTGATTATGGGATGATTTAGTTTATGGGTATTGCTAATTGTTAGTTAAATGTTGTTCAGAAGTGAGTTCAATCATTAATAGTGGTTTGATTTAAGAATTGTAGTTGCAAATGCAGTTCTACCCTTACGTTTTTGGCTAGCTCGAGAAAGAGGTTTTAAAACTAAGATTTTTGATTGATGGTTTGTGGTATTGGGTTGTCATGGGTTCAACTCAAGAGAGTGAATCCTAAACCAAATTCCACACATTCAGCTCGAGAGAGTGAATGGCCTAAGGTGTGGGATGTTCTTATTTTGCATTCTTGTTGATGTTCGAGAGAAATAGACTTGATTCAGGTTAAATTGTTCGAGAAAAAGTTTACCTCCTCTATAGTCTAGCTTACTAACTAATATTTAGCTATTTTCTAACAGTTGCAATTACCCATTTGTCTATATTAGCTTACAATCGAATCACATCCCAAAAACCCGTCTCATTATTATTATTTCGTATTGTTTTACCACTATTTGTAGTTGATAATTTCAAACCAAAACCCCATAATTGAAATTCGTGTCACCCCTGATTTAAATAATGTCTTTATTCGATAATTTGTATTCTTGTGAATGATTTGACCATGTTCACACTTTACTATTGAATCTCAAACATGTACCACTCCTTGTGGGAGTCGACCCCAACTCATTTAGTTGGGTTTTATACTGACTAGCGATCGTTGACACTTCAAATTAAATGAAGTGTCCTCGAAATGTTAAATTAAAATGGCGCCATTGCCAGGTAGTGGTGTTGTTTAAGATTCCTTTTGTGAAGTTGAATCTTGTTCTTTTTAGTCATAGTTGAATCTACTTACTTTCAGTTTTGGTTTGTGTGTTGCTGTTTAAAATAGAGGAAATGAGTGTCAAAGGAAGCAATGGTAGCCAAGTGGGCCACTAATATGACATCGACAACCTCAACAATGTCAATGAGCCGAATGTTAATGACCCTCATCTAATGGGTGGAATTGGTGCCATTCGTTTGTATCCGGGTGAAGGGAACGTTGTGTTCCACATTACAAGTACCATGTTGCAACTCTTGCAATTGAAAGGGTTGTTTGGTAGTTTGGCTCATGAGGATCCCCATGAGAATGTAAGAAACTTTGCTGATGTTTGCGGGTCGTTCTCCTTCAAGAACATATCCCAAGATTCTGTCTGATTGAGGTTGTTCCCATTTTCATTAATGGGAGAAGCATGTAAGTGGTTGGCTAAATTGCCAAGAGACTCCATCACTTCGTGGGAAGCACCACATTTGAACTATGATTTTTCCCTCCTTCGAAGATGATGACACTTAGGGACAGATCCAGAGTTTCAAGCGTCTCGAGGGTGAGACAATCCATGAGACTTTGCTACGATTCAAGAAGTTGGTGCTACAATGCCCAACTCATGGTTTGCCCGACAACGTTTTGTTGAGATACTTTTACCGAAGCCTTGATTCGGTTAACAAGGGAGTAGCTGGCCATCTTTCTCCGGCATGTTTGATGCAACAACCTTACATTGTAGCAGCCCAACTTTTGGATGGTATGACCAAAATTAATCAGGCATGGTACACCCGTGAAGATCAAGTCTCCCCTCTCACTTTTAAATTGACAAAGGAGCAACTTGAAAAAGATCAAGAATGGGACCAAAACATGGCAAATATCATGACCCAATTTGACATTTTGTCCAAAAATGTCATGGGAGCTGGTGCTAGGAGTGTCAATGTTGTGGGTGTTGGGTGTGTAAACCCCGAAAAGGCCAAGTTTGAAGCACATTACAACAAAGAGGTGAACTTCCTAGCCAACCAAGAAGGTGGTTATCATGCAAAATACCTGGGGCAGGGTGGTAACCAAGGTTGGAAGAGGGATGATGGCTGGAGAGATCGTGACAGAGAGTGGAGGGATCATAATCCCACTTGGAAAGAAAGAAATGGGGAGAAGGACAGGTACATTCCTCCCCACGAGAGTCAAATCCCCAAAGATTCTGAGGGTGGCCGGTCTGAGGATATGCTCACTCGTATTCTCAACAAGGTTGATGTTACGACACGAGAGTACCCCCTAGACGTAACACAGCATACAAAACTCTGAAGAGCCTTATACAAGCCTCTTAGCATATAATAACATAAGAACATAGGAAATTTGGCAAAAATTTAAAACTTTTCTTTACCATTGAAGTCTTTTATAAAAGTAGGCGGGAGTCTATGACAATGTGTCTCAAACCATCTACAACACTTGAATAACACTTTGGGACATAGCCCATGCAACAACTCTAAAAATAAAATAAAAGACATAAACGGAATAGTGGGTTTGTCCTCAAAGCTATGAGGACTCACCAAATTTTCAACTCAATGCTCCTTAGAAACCCATCTTCCCAGAATAGTACTCAAGGTCTCCAAGCCCTACACTCTGTGAAAAATGTAGAAGAAATATGGGTTAGCACAAAAATATACTAAGTATGATAGTCATGCATGAAAACCTTTGAAAACATGCTAAAAGGGACATTTTAGTTAAATGCATGCACTTTGCTAGTTTAAATCATCATTTGGAAAGTAGTGTGAAACACAAGTCATATGCATAAAATATAGCATGAAGAGATATAGACTATAGCATGGTAGTCATCAATCACAACTAGTGAACATAAGAAAGATTATTGAGAACATATACATAGTCAATACAATCTAGTGTTAACATATCATGTGAGCAACACTTCATGAGCCACCTCAAGGCAAGTTTGTGCAATGCTAGGTGAGACCCCATAATCCCACCTACACTAAGCAAGTCACTTTAGATCCTCATTCATGTTTACCCTCTTTTAATCTCATCCTTAGCCTATCTCTCATAGACTAGGAAACATTCACTTTTACTCAACCACATCAATAAAAGCAACTCATAGCAACAATCCAAGTTAACATGCAAGAGTACAAGTAGCCTTGACATCAAATGCAATTACCATTTAGGCACAAGAACATTCGAGTCATCTTGACAAATAGGAACCTAGCATAACTACTCTCAAAGCCTACTTGTTCAATGCATGGATGAAGTACCATACGCCCACCCATACTAACTAGAACTCCTTGAGTAGACATAGTACATCCTAGACTTGACCTTTTGGGAATTAGCCTTAATCGACATAGAACATGTGAGCTTGCATGAAATCCGGTGTTATGTCCTACACTGATAAGAGGTGTCCTACTTGCCTAAGGTAGAACAAAAATGTATTAGCTTGGAAATGAATTCAATGGCTAAATAACCTACGGAGGCACATAGTTATAGGATAAGGAGATTGCTTCTAGAAGTCCGTCGTTACTTAACGGGGGAGCTTCCATATCATGAGATACTTTCTAGAAGTCCGTCCTTTCTAGCGGAGGAGCTTCCATATCATATTCAATATCCACTCGGTGCTAGGCATAACTTCCCACGAATACATATTTAGTCTTGAATTGAATTTACAAGCATGAAGGAGTATCTTACCCTCCATCCAACACAATTAATAAGGATAGATCATAGATTCATTAGGTGAGAATGGACTTTCAACCTAGAATCTTCATGATAGACTCAATTAGGTGAGAACTAACTTTCAACCTAGAATCTTCAATATGTGAGGAACACTTTCCTATTATACTCTTTATGTGTTTATGAGAATGAACTTTCAATCAACACAATAATATCATCTTAATCATAGAATAATCATCTATAAGTGTGTGAGTGAGAATAGACTTTCAACTACACCACGAATTACATCAAAGTCATGATCACTTTACTTGCTCAAGAGATGGTCTTACATCATGAACACACTTTCACAAGGTATGTATAATATACTATATTACCCCTTTAAGGAACAGACACCATATTCACTCAATACATCTAGCATTCATTATATTAGACATGACATAGTCTTAGTTCAAGTAATCTAGTCATTAAATGCATGATCTCAAATACCCATAATATAGGTCATGTTGGTGGAGTCTTTCCACAATAAACCACATACAATTCAACACACACAATAGTTTAGATTATAATCATGCTCATAGAGTATACACATAAAGCCACAATTTGGCATAAATCTCATGTTTACCCCTCTTTGATCAAGGATCACATTCAACCAATCATATTTAGGATTAATACATTTAACATGGAAGGCAACATGATTCAATTAACTCAACTTAATACAATATAATCCCACAACATTCATCTTACTACAAATCACCCACATCACAAGGTCACAAATTGGGGACATGGGGGTTCATAAGTTCTTGGGGGAAATCCAATATAAAAACCATAGAAATTCCTTAATTAATACATAATTCAAGTAATCAATTCATTATATTCATAATTCTATTACTTTCTACCCATATAATTCAATAACCATACTTTAAGATCCAATTTGAGAAGTTGGTGAAATTCATGGATTCATGGAAGAATTTATCATAAAACATCCTAAATCAGTAATTAAACCATAATATAACACAATTGAATCATTGAAATTTTTTTGAGAAAGAATCCATGACTTGAAGTGAAACCCCTAGTTTTGGAGAATTTTCTAACTTTGGAATTGAGAATTTAAGGACTTCATGGATGAAACGTTAACCATGAATCAAAACTACCATACCTTGATTGAATATTCTTCATGAATTTTAGTGGAAAAGGTGAGTTTTTGGAGCCCTAGACCTTGACTTCTTCCTCTCCAATGGAGGTTTCTAGAGAGAATTATTTGGAGAGGAGGTAGTTTCTATTTTGGGTTTTGGGAATTATGAGTTCTAAAAAGGTAGTTAATAGTTTAAAAGGTCTTAAATAAGTTTAAATATTCAAAATAAACCAACCCCTAACTTAACTAACCACCCTAGGAATTTACCAAGTTGCCCCTCCTTTGGCCACACCTAGGCAGATTCACAGGTGCCACTCATGCCCCTTGACCCATGGACCGTGAGTGGACTCACTCCCCATCCGGCATGTCCGTGGGTGGGGTCTGCAACTTCACACCCTGTGGTCTTGACCTATGGTTTGGATCCATGGGGCGTGGATGGACCTACGCCCAGTAGGTCCCATCCGTAGGTCACATTTTTGTTTTATAGCTTTTTGTTCTTGGGGCAGCCTTGGGGTTAGACTTTAGGGTCCTCCTTAAGGAACCTAAGTTGGTCCTTGGGGAGTCATACCTTGAAGTTTAACCCCTAAACCCCTCAACTTAAGCTCGTGAAACCATTTTACAACATAAAACCCCACATCAAACTCAACACCAAACTCGTAAGGCTCTAGTTTCACTTACTAGTTTTTTCAAGGTGTTACATTATCTCCCCCCCTTGGGAACATTCATCCTCGAATGACACTTTAAACACCTTACGGAATTAAAGACTCAAGACTAGCAGCCCCTCATGCATGAAACATCATAAACAGTGCACAATACTAGGAGGAAACATCAACTCCATCTCAAACATACTCAATACAGCATAAGGAAGTAGGAACTACATCTACAACCCATTATGCATGAAAACTTCAACATTTCTCATTTAATTGGAGGAATTACCTTCTCCAACTCAAAACATGCTCATCATAACATCATGAAGCAATTATGCAATTACTCTCAAAAGAACATTTAAGCATGTTCACCCATTCATCTCATGAGGCACATATGCAACTCATACTAAATGCACATAAACATGAGGAACATAAATCATCAAAACTCATTTTCTCATTAAACATGAATTCATCAAGAACATGCATAACATAAGGAGACCATGGAAACACATAATCCACAAATGATTTCCAAAGCAAGGAAATTTTTAATGGAACTACTTACAACATCTAAGACTTAACAATCATGAAACAAGTCAAGAAAAACTTATCATTTCAAGCTAAAGGAGGAATAGAAGGAAAGATAAAGATATCAGGACATCTCTTTGGCCCTTGGCCTACCAAGTAGCACCCTCACCTACAGCCTTCACACAAAGACCACTTATTCACACCTTCACGAAAGCAACTCTTTCTCACTCTTCTATTTCTTAACTTGCTGGTATAAGACCTCTACCGGACTTCTAAGTTAGAGATATTCTCTTTTAGGCATTCTAGCTCACAAGCACCCTTACTAACACCACTCAAGACCTCATATGAGCCTACCCAACTGGGACTAAACTCCTCAACTCACTACACCTCTCAAGGTGAGAATTTCAAGCCAATCCTAATCATGAACATATAAGACACCTAACCCCTTTTGCCCACTAAGCACATTATCTCCCCCTTGGGAGTAAGCCTATACAGACTACTTAAAACATCATTTCTTTCAACTCTAAGGTTAGGTCAAGTTATCACACAACTTTCACATCCCTCACACAAGGTGATTCTAAACCATGGAGAATTACACTCCTACCCTCCTTTTATAGAGTCTACTCTCTCAACATCTTTAGGCATCACTGAAACACTACTATTCATCAAATCTTCCGACACACCCTAAAACTCATCATGACTAAGTCGGGTTCTACCAACAAACACACATAACCATAATGCAACCTATTCATACCAAAGGATTCCATCTAAACCTATCATATCAAGACTCATCTAGTCATATATCCATAATTAGCATCACTACTAACCTTTTCTCCCTCGATCCTTGTTGCATGAGCCCTTCAAGTGGTCAAATCATAAAGACCATCAGACAAGGAATAGGAGAGAGAACTAATAAAGTTAAGCCCTATGGCACGACTTGGAGAATGAAGAAGTGATATTTTCCTAACATCCAATAGCCTCTTATTCATAAATGTGGCGCGCTTCACACTATGAACAAGACTCTACTAGATGTGGTTTGATACATCCTAAAACCATTCTAAAATCGTGTGCTCTGATACCAAGTTTGTTACGATTCGAGAGTACCCCCTAGACGTAAGCCGACGTATAAAACTCTGAAGAGCCTTATACAAGCCTCTTAGCATATCATAACATCAGAACATAGGAAATTTGGCGAAAATTTAAACTTTCTTTACAATCAAAGTCTTTTATAAATGTAGGCTGGAGGCTATGACACTATGTCTCAAACTATCTACAACACTTAATAACTCTTTGGGACATAGCCCATGCCAAAGCTCTAAAAATAAAATAAATAAAGGGAATAGTGGGTTTGTCCTCAAAGCTATGAGGACTCACCAAATCTTCAACTCCATGCTCCTTAGAAGCATATCTTCCAAGAATAGTACTCAAGTCTCCAAATCCTACACTTTGTGAAAAATGTAGAAGAAATATGGGTTAACACAAAAATGTACTGAGTATGATAGTCATGCATGAAAACCTTTGAAACCATACTAAATGGGATATTTTAGTTGAATGCATGCACTTTTCTAGTTTAAATCATCATTTGGAAAGTAGTGTGAAACACAAGTCATAAGCATAAAAGACATCATGAAGAGATATAGACTATAGCATGGTAGTCATCAATCACAACTAGTGAACATAAGAAACATCATTGGGAACATATACATAGTCAATACAATCTAGTGTTAACATATCATGTGAGCAACACTTCATGAGCCACCTCAAGGCAACTATTAAGAGTCTCTCTATCATATAAATAAATCATAACCTACCTCAACCAAAGAACCGAAGTTGAGCAAGCTAATTCTCCAATGGTTTTCCTTTCCTGAATTCCTCAGAATATTTTCAATCTATCAAGTATACAATCTTTGTAAGCACACGAGTCCCTAGATACCCATATTACTATATGTCTAGAGTAGACTAAAAGAATTACCCAAACTAATAAGCATGAATCTATAATCAAGTTCCTAATCTTGATGCCAATTAATATATCAAGTCTCCTATTTCTTAAATTTCAAGTCTAAGGTTAAGTCTCAACTCCTCCAATGTCATAAATATAATGGTATTCATATAATACAATACCCCTAATATTTAATTATCTATCTTCATAAATTAAAACTTTTTTTATAGTATGATAACAAATTATAATGTTTAAAATTGAAGCTACTGGTACGTAACCAATGGCAACAATCATGGACTCAATTGTCAAATTGCTTTCACTTTCAAATATAACATTCAACTATCCCTTGTCTCATACTTAGTAATCATTAGCACATCACTGGCTAATAATGGAAGATACCAAGTTTGTCTCCCAAAAATCAACCAGTAATCACGTTAGCCCACCTTCAATTCATATCCAACCATAATATTACAATACTATTAGGATTCGTGTCTATCTATTCAATTACAATAATATTTAGTTCAAGGAATATTTTATATCCAACAATAACTAAATTTAAGCCTTGGAATTCTTACCTGGGATGCAGATGCCGCACTAGGTCGTCAACAAGTATGTCTTCTCTCTAATTTGTTTTTTACTAAATTAATAATAAATCAAAATAACTAAATTTTATTATTTTTGTTTCTACATATGGTCCAAGTTTACAAAGGTTATTAAATAAAGGAAAATTACCTAAATACATAACTTATTTTACCATATTTTCTAAAATTCCCTACCATTTGAAAAATTATAAAAATCTCTACTCTATCCTATTCTCACATTCATCACTTTACGTGATGTATCGGCCGGATACATCACATTACGCGATATATCGTCAGGATACATCACTTTACACATTATATCAGCCAAATACATCACTTTACGCGATGTATCAGTCAAATTCATCACTTTACGTAATATATTGGGACGTACATGATGTATTGAGATGTTAAGTGATGTATCTAAAATCGAGACCCGATGTATCGGGATGTATCCAAAATCTAGACTCAGTTTTACAAGATATTTTAGAATGAATCCGAATTCCACCAAATTTGAGAGACTTTTATAATTTGGAAAAGAGTAGGGATAGGATGTAATTAGATCTTAACACTGTGGGATTTGTAAAATTCCCAAAAATAAATTTCAGACTAGGCCCATTTACAAACAACTAAAAATTAATTATTTAATGAATACCCATCAACTAAATAACCGTAGTTAAACAAATAGTTAAAGATTCTCATTTAAAATTTACGGGAATGGTCGAAATAGTTTTAGTACTCAAAATAATATAAAGGGATATTACATCAGTTACCAATTTACCCATCGTTCGTCCTCGAACGATCAAAAGAAGGCAAGGGTAAGAAAGGGTACCTGAATCAACAAAAGGTATGGATATCTTTCGTGAATATCATCCTAAGTCTCCCAAGTGGACTCTTCCACTACTTATTCTCCAATGGACCTTGACATATGCAATCTCCTTTGACCTCAACTTGTGGACCTCCCTATCTGGAATAGTTATAGGCTCATCCTCATAAGACAAATTCTCATCAAGTAGGACCGAATCCCAATGAATAATGTAGTTTCCATCACCATGATATTTCTTCAACATAGACACATGAATCACCAGGTGTACTCCTGACAACCCTGGAGGCAAATTCACCTCATAGGCTACCTCTCCCACACGCTTAAGAACTTTAATCAGACCAATATACCTCAGACTAAGATTACATCGCTTACCAAAACTTATCACACCCTTCATTGGTGAAACCTTTAGCAACACTTGATCTCCCTCCATCAACTCCAAGTCCCTGACCTTCCAATTTGTATACTTCTTCTGTCTGCTTTGAGCTACTAGAAGCTTCTACTGAATGAATTTTACATTCTCTAATGATTCCCTCAACAGATAAGTACCCCAAGGTCTCACGTTAAATGCATCATACCACCCAATAGGAGACTGACTTTCATTGTGTGCTTGGTTTTGAGGGAATGGTTTCAAAAAGTATAAGGAGGTTGGCTCCCAAAGGGGAGATGGTATGTATATGGTTGAGGTAGCGTGTATGGAACAATTTAAATTGTTGGAAAGGTTCCTTTTTTTATGGATAGGTAAGTGGAAGGCTCAAGCCAATGTGTTATCCTAGTACCTCTATCTCTTTCCTTTCCTTTCAGTTTTAGCATGAGACATTAGTTACTCATGTTCACTCTTTTGGATTAATGTGTTTTATTCACTATTTTTGTATGCATGAATTTTCATGAAAGCTTATTTTTTAGTTGTGATTTAGCTTGATTGATTTCACCTTGTTTATGTGCATTTTTATGTTATTTGCATTCATGTTGGGTTGTTTGATCTCTTTTCCCTACCCTATTCCATACTACCTTGAGTCACATTCGAGAATGAATGTTCCCAAGGAGAAAATATTGTACACCTAAAAATTTAGAAATTTGAACTTGAAAAGAAAAGTTTCATTTTTTCTACTAGACCAGTCTACGGGGCATGTCTACGAATCATAGAAGGTTCTACCGTTCGTAGGAGGAAGTCATAAGAATGATCCTGAGAGTTCCAATTATTTTGGATTTTTGAACTTTTCCTACAGACCACCAAGATGGTCCATAATTTGTAGAAAGTCCTACAGCCCATAGAAAGTGTTTGTATAAAGGGTCCCAGACGTTGTGAAATTTTTTACTTACTTTAGGTTCTACAGTGTCTATGACCCATAGAAAACCCTAGGAACCTTAGGAATCAAATCACAGAAACTGAAGAATACTTAGGATCCGGTATTTGGAAGTGCGAACGACTTGTTGGAATTTTTATGTACCGTAGGACTAGTCTGATAGGTTTTATGTTAAGGTTATTTGGGTCATTTCCTTCCCCATTTAACTCCTAAACTACACCATTTTGACCCTATAAGTAAACCCTACAAATTCTTTTAGTCTTAGAAAACTATATATTCTCTTTGTTTCCTGATCATTGTAACGTCATCAAAGACACTTCATCCAATACTAAGCGTCAACAATCGTTCAATAGTAATATAACCAAACTAGTGAGTTGGGGTCGAGTCCCAACGGAGTGGTTTGTAATCAAGAATCAATTGAAAAGAAATAATATGCTCAAGTCAATCATAGCTAAAACATTAGCGAAGAAAAACATAATTCTAGTTTTGGGATGACGTAAATGTCAACTATCAAAGGGGGTTTTGTATTTGATTATCAATTAAAACAACAAATAACACGAAAATACAAATACGGAGACGCGTTCTTGGGATGTGATTGGATTATGGGATAAGGTAAACAACCGGGTAATTGCAACTAATAGTGAATAGTTGTACATTAGTGAATAAGCTAGAATTTAGTGGGGATAAACTTTCTCTTGAACAATTTACCCCAAATCAAATTGGTTTCTCTCGAACACCAATAAGCAGCAATTAAGCACAACCTTCACTTTAGTCCATTCACTCTCTCGAGCTAAATCTGTGGAAAAAGGTTTAGGGTTCACTCTCTCGAGTTGAACCCATAACAACCCAATACCCACAGACCATTGATTCAAAAATCTTGTTTTTAAAACCTCTCGACCGAGCAAGCCGAAATCACGAAGTTAGGATTGAATTTGCAACTACAACCCATTAATTTCAACCATAATCACCGAACAAAATCACTTTTAAATAGTATTTACACTATCAATTAACAATACCCAGCAGCTAAATCAACCCATAATCACATAATCACACCCCAAGTATTGGGGTTTCAGCTAGACATCATAAAAGGTAAAAATCGTTACCAAGTTGTGTTTCCATCAACTGGGTACAATAGATATTGTCTTTACAACGGTCTAAGATGAAGAATCTTCAACACTCACTTCCAATTTCTTATAAATGAAAATCTTCAAATCTTCAAAGCTATGGAAAAATGTCTCCAAAAACTCAGTTTTAAGCTCTAAGCTTCAAAAACTAAATAATACTGCAAACTATTGAATGTTTGATTACTTGATTGTTTAGTACTAAACTAAGAATTTAAAAATATATTTATAGTCGCCCAAAAATGTGTTGCGAATGTTTATTCGGCGCAATAAGTCGGGATCACCGATCCCCTCGGCGATTCGCCCTTTGGTCAACTCCATCGCCTTTCTGCTTTGGCCTTCATCATCTTCAAGTTTTGTAACTTTTGGCAATATGGTACTGCATCGTGGAACCGTTCGGCGATTCGCCGACTGCTCCTTTCAATCGTCGACTTGGTTTTCTTCTTCAAGGTTTGGCACACTGGAACATTAGTCGAGACCTTGGCCGTTCGGCGACTCGCCTAATGGGTTAGGCGATCCTCAGGACTTCTTTACTTTTTTCTTTCAATTTCCTTGTTCCTTTTTGCTCAATAGTGTCCATGCTTTGTTCCTCATTCCAAATACCTGAAATTCAAGGATTTACATCAGTTATTGGCACAAAATATGCATTTGAGAACACTAAATGTATTAAAATAAAGCCCTAAATGAGTCCAAATCGTGGAATGTCTCAAACAGTGCTACACCCCCAACTTAAACTTTTACTTGTCCTCAAGTAAAACTCAAGCTCAGCAGTTCAAAAAGAATGTCTCAAACAGTTCTACACAAGATTCAATCATGAATGCACACAACAAAACTCAACTTACTCATGCAAGGATCAATTGTGCACTCAAAGATTCAAGTTGTGACTCACCATTATCAAAGAATCTGAAGCTCACGTTACTTGCTTCAAATGCAATTTTGAGCTCAACAAAGGTGATCAAATGCCCTCACACAAAGAATGATTCCATATTCACACACAATGGCCCAAAAATTGAAAGATCTGAAATCAAATGCAACGCTCACACTCACAAAGATGAATACAATGTATGATTTCACCCATTGATTTGCCTGTATTTTCCAATCAACACTTGCTTCAGCTCACTCAAGATCGAAAAGGTCTTTTTAAGGCTTGTAACGGGGTTGAGTGCAAATGTATGGTCATTTAGGCTTAGTGACTTCTATCCTCATGAAATGTGGTGTGAATAATACTTTCTTTCCTCTTCTTTATTATTCTCATTCAAGCTCAAAAGTCACCCTCTATTCATCTTTCGTGGACTGTTGTAAACCCCATTTTCTTTGTATTTTCACAACTTTATTTCATAACTTTTTCATTCTCTTATTATTTTTTCTCTCTCTCTTTTGTATGGAGGGGTTCCATTTTTCTCAAACCCATGGGTCAAAGGGGACTTTCTTTGCATTTCTTGATTTACCTTCTCTTTTCACCACACCTCCAACTTAGGCTTTTGGCCTAAGTTGGCTATTCAACCAAACCATAAATTATGAGGATTATGGGTAATGGATGAAGAAATGTTATGTTTTCATCAAGTTTCTTCCAAGAAAAGGTTAAGGCTCAAGGGGTGCTCAAGCGGGGTTCACACACTCACAAGGTAGGCCACAAAAAGAGGTATAATGTCAAATTGGTTCACACTCATCAAAATTGCCTAGAATCATATCAAGAGATTGCATCACCTAGTCAACTCGGCCAACAGGGAAAATTTTGGGTGTCATCACACATGGTTCACGGTAAGCTCATCACACAAGGCATTAACACCAATTTCAAACAAGACTCCACACTTTCACTAGTGTGCAATGTTCATCAAAAGAGACTCAATTTGATACTTGGCTAGTCACAACAAGATGCAAAGAGTTCACATATTGATTATGCAACTTCATTTGGTCTCATCGTAGCCGCACATTCATTTTTGTTCGATTATTAGCACTATTTAAGTCATCGGTATTGATCAAAATTGAAACTCAAATTTTCAAAAGAACAACCACATTCAACACAAACAAGAGGTGGCACAATTTTTTTGGAAGGGTCAAAAATCATTTACAATTAAAACACGGAGCCACAAGCTCAAACATCCACAAAAGCAGTGTAAAAGCACAATTATAGCTCAAAACCCAAATATATAAACAAAACCAATATTCACAAAAGGTCACACAAAAAGTGTGCCTCACCCCACCACAAATACAGTCATTTGTCCTCAAATGCAAAATAAAGTAAGATAGAGAGGGAGGTAAAGAAAGGACCTTGTCTACTCAGTCAGTCCATGTGTCTGGGCATCAGTGTTCGGTGCATCAATCTGGACTTGGGCATCAGTGCCTGGAGTCACCTCACATGGAACAGCAGTACCAGACCCACTAGGTGCTGCCATGGACGTCTCGGCCAGCAATGTCTGGATCACCGATTGCATAATCGTCTCCTCAAGATCTGAAAAATCTCAGTATATGCTCTCCTCTTGTATATTTATCTACTCTTCGTCGGTCTCAACATCCGACTCCTCAACTGTTGCATCATCCCTATGCACATCTCCAGCAATGATGTGAAGTCAATAGACTTAAGATAGTCTACATCCATCCTCAGATACACAACCTCACTTTTCAAAGTTGTAACCTCAGAGGTCTCCCCCTGCCTGCTCTCACAATCCTCGACTCTCTTAGTGAGAGTATCATTGGAAGCTTGGAGGGGGGTCAGTGCAGCAATGATGGCACTCTCTATCATCCATGGGATGTCTCTTTCAAGTCTAATGGCCCTCACGTCAGCTGAATGGGCCAGGTGCCCATCTTCAGGAGCATAGCCTTAGTGATCTCGGTCTGCTGGGAGGAAGTTGTTGTGCCTGGCTCCTGCGAAGAGAAGGAAGGGGCAGAAGTACATGAAGGCCCGTAGTAGGAAAAGATGCCTTTGTAGGTATCGAATCTATATCCACCTCTGGGATATGTCCACCAGAGTTGCCCTCCTCCTTTCAGCCTCCTCTCTAGTATACTCGGCCTCAACATGCCGGGTGTTAGTGGAGGAAGACGGGGTCACCTCAATGTCCCTCGTATCATCTCGAGGCACTCCAGCTCACCGGCATAACTCTGTGATCAAGACTGGGAAAGGTAAGGAAGTCTGCCTCTGCTTGACCCTGATGGCCATCTCTTGCTCAATAAAAAGTCCCAGGTCGATGCTCCTCTGGGATATGATAGCTCCAAGGCATGTTGCCTTAGGATGGTGAAGAATAGACTCATTTTGGGATGGCAATATGGTGCTGCTGATGAAGCCAAACCAGAAACGAGTAGAAATACTCAAATCCCTCTTCTCAATAGGGGCTCCTGCCTTGATCCACCTCGGGGTTGTATCAGAAATCAGAGGTGCCAACTAGTCCTTCAAATCATCTAAGGACCCAGCATCAGGTAATCCAACATAAGGGTCTGTAGAATGCAGAGTTGTACCCAGTACATTGTTTATGTACTCACTATTACACCCAACTTCATTTCCCCCGTACCGTGACAGACTTCACCAGTCTGAACTTGCTCATCTTCTTCTTGCTCTTCGAGGACCAAGTCACCGTAGGCAGTATAGAACTCCCGGACCCATGAAGGAATGTAATGGCCTCAGGGGTAGGTAAACTAATCAAACCTATGGTAGTGGAGGTTGTCCCTCACATCTGAGTATTTTCCCTCAAGGCCCTCTGTGGATAATAGCTTCTCCTAAAGGATGGTTCGCAAACCATCGCCTTTTAATGTGTTTAGAATCCTAGGTGGGGTGATGACCTGTGGCACAGGAGCCACGGGAGGTGCTTGAGCTGGCATTGAATCAGCTAGTGTGGAAGTTGGAGGGACCCTGGTGGAGTTAGGTCGAGATCTAGCTCGGATATCAGCCCTTCGGGACTGCAAATGTTGGTTGTCCTCAGGCTCACATAGAGCAGCATGGGAGCCAGTGGTTGCTCTGTTAGAAATGGGCCTCTTGCCCTTGCCTTTGTCTCCGGGTAAAGGCTCTTGCCTTCTCTTCTTGGGAGGATTTGACCCTCCTTTCATTAATTGTGATCCCTCGTGCTCTTTTCTGGGGTGTCATGTCAATGTTTGTTCTCACTATATCTGCAAAACAACGGGAAAATGTTAGAATCAATTCAGTCAAAAGCACAGAAACACAATTGCAGACAGACTCACCGAACCAGTTGGCGAGTCGCCGAATCACTTTGGCGAGCCAGATCGGGCTTGCCAAAAGGATTGGCTCAAAATTCTCAGAAAAAATTGAAAAGTCGGCGATGGGAAGGCCTTTCAGTGAATTGCTGACAGCATTCGACGAGTAAAGGTTAGCCCGCCGAAAGTTACAGTGCAATTTAACCTAAGGGGGGTGCAGACAAAGGACGATTAAGAAGACTTCCGGTGAGTCGTCGAGTGCGTTCTGTGACCTCAGGCTTCTCACCAAAAGTTATAAAACCCAATATCAAATAAAGAGTGAAAAATAAAGGCGAGATGGAGACCTTCGGCGAGTCGCCGAGTGGTTTGGCGAGCTCGACCCAGCTCGCCAAATGATACTGTGCCTACTTTCAACCCAACTTCTCGAATTCTACCCCGCAACCCCCAAAAACAAAATCAAAGCATGCACTAGTTAAATTAAAGCAAGACCCATAACACCCATTACCCCGGGATATTCAGACTTCTCCTGGTTTTACCAGATTTGGCCAATAGATGACTTTTGCCTTAACAATGACGCCACCCACTCTATCATTGGGAAAATTACGTCGTTCAGCACATATTTGAGTTACTCAGACTTCACCCAATTAAACTAAACAACATGCAAGCACAACCCCACAAGATTTAATTCATTTTAAAGCACAAGATTATGCGAATCTATCATTAAAGACATTACGGGCAAGATTATCAATTTAAAACAGGCAATCAAACAAACTAATCCTATCAGAGAGGCCCAACACACTTCAATCAAGATAAAATTATTGCAAATGAGTGCAAATTCTCAAAAATAAACACGAGTTTCGGAAAACCAACCTTTTATGTTAAATATTAAAGACTGAAATGCTAGGAGGCAAAGTAATCCAACTCCGAGCACAAATCAATGACTAAAATACTTCAGGAATGCAAAAACATTGAAAATATTAAATAGGTGCGAGTTTTGGAAGACTAAAAGTGAGGGAAAGTGAAAGAGTTGGAAGTTTAAACCTTGGGCCTTTTAAGAAATCGTCCAGTTCTCTCCCATTCGGCGACATTAGTCGTGCTCGCTGGCCCACTCAATGACTCACCGAGTTTTACGTGACCTCAAGTTAATCTGGGTCCAAATGACGTACTGGATCGAGATCGACGACATGGTAGGCGATTCACCAATAAATTCCTAGGCTCACCGAGTTTTACAGACTCTACTTTGAAGTTATCTTGAGTACAACAATGGTCTAGGTCAGAATTGCCAACTTCTTTGGCGATTTGCCGATTGGACCCTTAGCTCGCCTATCTGCACTATTCACACACTTTCCACACTTCGACCTACACAATCAACACACCATTATTTCAAACTTAAAAAGAAAGAAAATAAAACTTGGGTTGACGCCATAGTTAACATCGTGGCATGACGCAAGTCCACCCTTAAACCTCATTCATTTGATCTTCCGTAGTGCCGCTAGGCAGTCCTTCTCTTTGCCTGGGATAAAGTCGAGCCAACGCATGACCCATGAGGGTCTCAAGCAACTGGATGGATCTTGCTCATTAACTTTGTGGATAAGAAATGTGAGCATTGCTTTGACCTGTCCGTCTTCATTGTTCTTAGGCTTGCTCCACTCATGAGGAGGAATATATCGATCCATCTTTTTGCCCTGGACTTCAAACTCCATAATCCTTTTGGTTAACTCGTCTATCTGAGTTAACAATGTGGCTAGGTTGAAATCCCTTTCTACTTCTTGGTTGGCCTCAGCCATGTGATCAGGGAGTTGGGTTGCTGCCACATAGGGTTTTCATACAAGACCCCCCGGAATAAGTTGATCAATCAATCCTTTATTCCTAGGACTAAGACTCCTATAGAAGCATTCCAGTAGAACTAAATCGGTAATCGCATGAGTTGGCATTGCATCAACAGTGATTTGAACCTCAGCCACGACTCATGAATTTTCTCACCTTCTAATTGCTTGAAGGTTAGGATGTTATCCCTGAAGTTAATCACTTCCAATGGAAGGTGTTCCATTTGTTCAAAACTACTATTTACACTCATTCTTCCTGTTTCAAAACACACGAGCAAAACAAAACTAAAAATTAAGTAAGTACAACTATAACTAACAAGAACAAAATTCAACTTGACCAAAAGTTCTCAACTAACACCACTCCCCAGCAGTGGCGCTATTTTGATCAATGTAACGTCATCAAAGACACTTCATCCAATACTAAGCGTCAACGATCGTTCAATAGTAAGATAACCCAACTAGTGAGTTGGGGTCGAGTCCCAAGGGACTGGTTTGTAATCAAGAATCAATGGAAAAGCAAGAATATGCTCAAGTCAATCATAGCTAAAAACATTAGCAAAGAAAAACATAATTCAAGTTTTGGGGTGACACAAGTGTCAACTATCGAAGGGGGTTTTGTATTCGATTATCAACTAAAACAACAAATAACACGAAAATACAAATATGGAGATGGGTTCTTGGGATGTGATTGGATTATGGGCTAAGGTAAACAACCGGGTAATTGCAACTAATAGTGAATAGTTGTAAATTAGTGAATAAGCTAGACTTTAGTGGGGATAAACTTTCTCTCGAACAATTTACCCCAAATCAAATTGGTTTCTCTCGAACACCAATAAGCAGCAATTGAGCACAACCTTTGCTTTAGTCCATTGACTCTCTCAAGCTGAATGTCTGGAAAAAGGTTTAGGGTTCACTCTCTCGAGCTGAACCCATAACAACCCAATACCCACAGACCATCGATTCAGAAATCTTGGTTTTAAAACCTCTCTCAAGCAAGCCAAAAACATGAAGTTAGGATTGTATTCGCAATTGCAACCCATTAATTTGAGCCACAATCACTTAATGAAATCACTTTTAAACAACATTTACACTATCAATTAACAATACCGAACAGCTAAATCAACCTATAATCACATAATCATATAATCGTACCCCATGAATTGGGGTTTTAGCTAGACATCATAAATAGGTAAAATCGTTACCAAGTTGTGTGTCCATCAACTGGGTATGATAGATATTGTCTTTACAAAGGTCTAAGATGAAGAACCTTCAACACCCACTTCCAATTTCTTAGAAATAGAAATCTTCAAATCTTCAAAGCTAAGGAAAAATGTCTCCAAAATCAGTTCTAAGATCTAAGCTTCAAAAACTGAATAATACTGAAAACTATTGAATGTTTGATTGTTTGATTGTTTGATACTAAACTAGGAATTTAAAAATGTATTTATAGTCGCCCAAAAAGGTGCTACGAAGGTCCATTCAGCGCAATAAGTCGGGATCACCGATCCATTCGGTAATCCGCCATTTGGTCAACTCCATCTCCTTTCTGCTTTGGCCTTCAGCATCTTCAAGTTCTGTAACTTTTGGCGATATGGTACCGCATCGCCGAACCATTCAGCGACTCGTCGACTGCTCCTTTCAATCGCCGACTTGATTTTCTCCTTCAGGGCTTGAAACACTGGAACATTAGGCGAGACCTTGGCTATTCGGCGACTCGCCTAATGGGTTAGGCGATCCTCAGGCCTTCTTTTCTTCATTCTTTCAGCCGCCTTGTTCCTTTTTGCTCAATAGTGTCCATGCTTTGTTCCTCAATCTAAATACCTGAAATTCAAGTATTTACATCAGTTATTGGCAAAAAATATGCATTTGAGGACACTAAATCTATTAAAATAAAGCCCTAAATGAGCCCAAATCGTGGACTCATCATTTCCCAAAATTCCTCAAAAGCTCTAAAGGTTTTTGTTCTCCAAGTTCTCTTAAAGGATCCCCAAGGATTTCTATGGTTCTTCAAATCTTCACGGTATTCTTCCTTAAACTTTGTTATCAAGGTATGTGTGAAGTTCAACAATTGTCCTTTTCATCCATTGAGTCCCAAGGATTTTTCTAAGACTCCTTTATGAATTCAATCTAAATTCTGGGGTTTTGCATGGTTATGAATCGGTTCAATTGTTTTTGGCTAAGTTAAATCTGTATGATCTTATTATGCATGAATTTATTTGAATGGAATGTTTTTGATTAATTTTATATGAACCTATATTATGTGCTTATATTCTGATCATGATTTATTCTTTGTGATTGAGCATGCAACATTGAATTATGGAAATTGATGACAATAATATGCTTTTAGGGATACTTGACATGAACCCATGCTTTGTATGTATGATTTATTATGAAACCAAGCCTTGATGGATTAAACACTTTGTGAATTTAAAGGATACTTTTGAATAAAGTGCCAACATGCTTTTCATGAACTAGATTTCTTTCGATTGAAATATTCTTATATGACATAAGATCATGATTGAGATGCTTAGTGTGTCTTGATGAACAAGTGTCACACCTAATACTCGAGGGGAGAAACTGGAACCTAATGCCATAACATAGGCATGAGCCGACCTTGCTAAACCACTTGCTTATGGGGCATGGTAGCTACACATAGTCAAGAAAATAAAATAGTATATCTCGGCTTAAAAATAAGCATTAGGCCAGCAAGGCCCTGTCAACATCTCTACAATGAAAAACAACTACTCCCAATAGTTTATATAAATAATAATAATCTTGCACAAAATTCAATTTGGGTTGTCAAGGACAAAATGGTATCTACGAAAGCATAAATTCTATATTGGCCATAAATGCCACCATGAACTCTATACACAAGTTGAAAACAAGTACGTATCTAAACAATATGTCAAACACCTATCAAACATCAGACAATTACAAAGCAAGGATAAAATGGCCAGTAACGTGGCTATACAATCCAGCACACTACTATGCAGGCCTCTACGAATATAACACTTTGATAGGAAATGGCCTTGGCCTACCAAAAATTAGTAAAATAACTAAACAAGCAAACCTCTTAGACGTGTGCAACTCTTGAAATAAAGGAGTCAACCAATCTATTGAATAGGCGGATGTGCTACTCGACAAGCCAGTCTATTCATTGCTCAGGACCTGCAGGCATGGATGCAACACCACATAGAAGTGGCGTCAGTATAAAATAATATACCAAGCATGTAAGCTAAACTGGAAGCTCATACTGAAGTATAAGCATTGAACGAAAAGGCTAGGGGTGAAAAAACAGTACAACACCTTATCTCCTTGTAATAAGAAATATAAGCACATAACAAGCAATAACCTAACATGGCACCCCTGAGCCCGATAGGAACAAAACAATACACAATCTCTATAGGTCCTAACGAGTGCAAACAATCGCTAAATATCTATTTTAGTCCCCTTACCTTGATCCCAATGATAATCTGGTCTGATTTGTCTGAATATAATATTCCATGAATCAACACAAATTTGAGACATTGTGGTATAATAGATATATGATGCCCCATAGGTGCAGCCTACTCGGCCCGTAGGCGCGGTCTACCCATCCCATAGGCACGGTCTACCTAGACCATATGATCAGTCTACACAACCCATAGGCTTGGTATAAGATTCAATATGTATGCTTAAGAACCATGCAATGTAAGTGTCTGCTGAGGCAAAAACAAGCTCATAGGTGGCAGTGAGATGATAAAGCATCAAAACAATAACAAGTAATCATAATTAATAAAAGGGAAAACGGACAAATATACCCCCAAACTATCGTAAATGGTATGCAGATATCCTCTGTCATACTTTTGGGACATTGGTGCTCCTGTCGTCCAAAAACTAGTGTATATATACCATTTATACTAACGGACTTACATGTGTCATTATCTTATCCATCGATCCGACATTTATTATATATCGGATCGACGGATAAGATTGTGCACGTGTTCATATTTAGTCTTCCGTTAGAGTGAAGAGCATATATGCTCTACTTTTTAGACAGCAGGAGCACCAATGTCCCAAAAGTATGACGGGGAATATCTGCATACTATTTACGATAGTTCGGGGGTTTATTTATCCTTTTTCCCTTGATAAAAAAATAATCATAACATGCTTTTCTAGGACATTAAACAAGGAGTAGAGTGTCACCAATAGACATTATATCATAAGGTGGTAGCAAACTCAATTGGATAAGGCTACATGCCATATAATGATACTACACCGGCCATAACAAGCTTAGGCCTTTAGGATCATCCAGAAGAGGAATAGTTTCCTTCACATATCTTTCAAGCAAAGCCGAAAGGTGTCCATATGAAGCTTGGCCAACTAAAAGTAATGTAATAATGCGAGAATCAACCAAGCTGCAAAAATGAGCCATAACGAATCGATAAGGCATTAAGGTCATCATTATGACTAGACAACTTTTAACTAATAAACAAAGTCACATTCTCAAAATAACCAGAAATTTCTAGCAACAACACGAGTGTATCAACATCTCCCATGAACGATAAGATCGTGAAGAAATATTACAAGACGCAAGTCACCCCATTCAATTGATAATCCTCTATATAAGACATCTCAAATTGGCAATAGATATCACATCCCTACATAACTTAAATAGCATCATATACACATATAAATATCTCAAAACAACACAACAATAATGTTGTGCGAAGCCACGACACTAAAAGACCCCTCATGGCTCACACATGACAAAAATTGTAAAAACACGAGGGAGCTAATTGGCGGAAACATATCTCAACAAAAAAGATTCTATTTGTCGAGCATAAAATCTTGTCTAAAAGGTCCAACACCATACCAAATCAATAACCTTAAGAAAATACACAAAATTGAAGCTAAGGTCGTAGGAATCGATTTCAAACATTCAACCATGATTTTCTAAGAAAAATAGGTGTAGAACCTTACCTCAAAGTAGTTCAACCATATACTTAACTCAAAACCCATATTAAACATGAAAATCCTTCAACAACAATGAAAAATGATAAGAAATAGTACAAAATAAAACTTTTGATAAGGAGAACATTTCTTTGAACATGAGCCAATGAAGAATCAAGCTAGAAATGGGTGTTTTCTTACCTCAAAGGTCTTGGAGGACTCTTTCATGGCTGCTCGAGTTATAGTTATTGTTATATAAAAACTCTATCAAGGGTAACTGATCCCAATGACCGCCAAAATCTATCATGCATGCACGAATAATACTCCAAGACTTGATTTGCTCTCTCAGAGTTCCCATCAGTTAGAGGGTAAAATGAGGTACTAAAATCTAATCTAGTACCCAACTCAGTCTGCATGGTCGTTCAAAAGTTAGAAGTAAATTGTGTACATCTATCTGATATGATGGAAATCAGAACTCCATGCAATCGAACAATCTCACATATATAAGGTTTGGCTAACTTCTCTATATTATAAGTTACCTTGACCAGAATAATGTGTGCATACTTAGTCAACATGTCAACAATCACCCATATTGAATCACACTTACCCAATGTCTTTGGAAGAACAACCACAAAGTCCATTGAAACCCTTTTCCACTTTCATTCATGAATAGGCATTCTCTAAAAGTGTCCCTCCAGGCCTTTGGTGCTTATACTTTACCTGCTGTCAATTCGTACATTGGGAAACAAAATAAAATATGTCACGCTTCATTCTAATCCACCAATAATGCTACCTTAGATCGCTATACATCTTGGTTGCACCAGAATGTATAGAATACCTCGAATTATGAGCCTTTACAAGAATAGTCTAAGTCAAATCATCAACACGGGGAACACATACCCACCCCTAATTCCTCAAGACTCATTTCTTAGCAATCACAATCTCATTGGCCTCTCCTTGCGAAACCATATTATGAATCTCGTTCAGCTTCTCATCATCAAACTGCTTTCCTTTAATCTTTCCAAGAAAAGAAGACCTTGCCTCCACACAGGCCAATAATCCTCCTTTCATAGTTACTTCTAGCCTCATAAGTTCATTAGCCAATGTTTTAACCTCTCGAGCCAATAGGCATCTAGAAATATGGAAATGGGCTAAACTTTCCGTGCTCCCTGCTTTTCTACTCAAGGCATCAACCACAACATTAGCTTTTCCTCGGTGATAAAGAATGGTAACATCATAGTCTTTCAGCAACTCCATCCACCTCCCCTACCTCAAATTCAAGTCTTTTTTAGTAAACACACATTGTTAACTGTGATGATCTGTATACACTGCACACTTGACCCCATATAGATAATGCCTCCACTACTTCAATGAAAACACAACCGCAACCAACTCTAAGTCATGAGTGGGATATTTACGCTCATACACTTTCAATTGTCTTGAAGCATAGGAAATTACATTTCTCTCCTACATCAGCACTGAACCTAAACTAGAATAAGATGCATCACAATAAGCAATTAGGTTCTTACCTTCTATAGGCAAGGAAAGAATCAATGCAGTAGTCAACACGGTCTTGAGTTTCAGAAAAATCTCTTCACACTCATCCGACCATACAAATGAAACATTATGCTAGTTCAAATTGGACAGCTGGGAAGAAAGGGAAGAAAATACCTCGATGAACTAAAAGTAGTAGCTAGCTAAAAAAACAAAGCTCCTTACGTTGGAAACATTAGTGGGCCTTGCCCAACTCTTCACTGCTTAAATCTCTTGGGGATCCACCATTACTCTATTCTTAGAAACCACGTTCACTAAGAAGGACACGGAATCGAGCCAAAACACACACTTAAATAATTAGGCATAAAGTATTTTCTTCCTTAACAATCCTAGTACAATTCTTAGATGATATTCATGTTCTTTTTTGCTCTTGGATTAAATTAGTATATCATCAATAAGTACAATAGTAAAGATATCTAGATATGGCTTAAAGATTCCATTCGTCGGGCTTATGAAAGTAGCAGGGGCATTCGTATGACCAAAAGACATTACTAAGAACTTATAGTGCCATACCTTGTCCAAAATGAGTCTTTGGCACATTGGCTGCCCATATTTTTAGTTGATGATAACCGAACCTCAAATCAATTTTGGAGAAGACACAAGCACCCTGTAACTGATCGTACACGTCATCAATACGAGGAATGGGAAACTTGTTCTTAATAGTAAACCTTTTCAAGTGCATGTAGTCTATGCACATTCGAAAACAACCAATATCCTTCTTCTTCACAAATAAAGCAGGAGCACCCCAAGGAGAGGCACTCGGTCTAATAAAACATTTATCTAACAACTCCTGAGGTTAGGCCTTCAACTCCCTCAACTCAATCGGGGTCATTCTATAAAGTGGAATAGAAATGGTGACAGTCATCGGATCCAGGTCAATACAAAAATAAATATCCATGTCTGTTGGCATACCATGCAAGTCTACAGGGAAAAAATCCATAAACTCACACACTATCGAAATAGACTCAATCAAAGGCACTTTAGAAGTATCATCCCTGAGATGTATCAAGAATGTAGAACAATCCTTACTCACCAACCTCTTATCATGAAAAAAAAGATAATCCAAAAAGAAATGGGATTATAGTCACCCACCCACACCAGCGGTTCTATCCATGCTTGGCCAAGGTTACGGTCTTAGCATTCCAATCTAAGATAGCCAAATTTGGAGAAATCTAAGTCATACCTAGAATTAAATCAATATCAACCATCTCAAGAATAATCAAATCTACAAAAGTTTTACCCCCCACAAAAGTCACAAGGAAAGACCTATACACCTTCTCAACTAGCACAGACTCACCGATAGGAGTAGAAACTGTCATGACCCGAGCCTACACACTAGAAGTGCACGACACTCAAGAACCATTAATGGTCCCCAAGTGAACCCTCATTCTTGGTGACTAGAAGAGGAAGACTAACTTGAGCGTACATAAGCATCAAATTGAAAGAAATGTTTAAAAATAGTTTACTAAATCTCAAAACTTTGCTGAATATACTGAGTATGAAACATAAGTTTTAAATAAAACATATGAAACTAAAAGACTCCCCAAATCGGTCTTTCTATGAAGCCTCAACTATACAAAGATGAGTGTGAGGACAATACCCATGACTCCTCTAAAGAACTACTACTAAAGAATCATAAAACTTGAGTACTCGGAAAGCAAGGAGGTTTAACTCAACGAGTGGATGAAGTGATCTCAACAGACTGTTGTTGAGGACCCTAAGGACCTGTATCTGAATAAGTAAAAGATGCAGGTCGAATGACTTTCTGTACATTGAATGTACAAGTATGTAATACAGTTGGATAACAAATAACTGAAAGAAAGGACTGTAATATAAAACAATGAACTCAAGCTGAATGTGAAGAAATAAAGGAGTAAAATCATTTAAAGCTTTACAAAGTACTTTCTCATCTCTGAACTCAACATAATAAGTGATATATAAAAATACACTTTAACTCAATTGGGAGATTCTCTAAGTGACAATCATCACTATGACTTACATGATGATATAGTGTCTCGCCCATGCTGCCAGAACTATCCTATACCTTATCGAGGTATAGAACACCTCAACTAAGTGGATACACTAAGATATGCTTAAAAGTATTAAGGAATCATCTAAAAAATATAACCATTTACCCATGCTGGCATACATGGTTTAACAGGAATCTGTCACGACTCAGGGGTACCCCCAAGATGTAACACAGCGTACTTGACCATGAAGGGGTCTCATACAAGCCCTTAGTATAATAAACATAAGTAATAGAAATGATGCAGAATTAAAACTTTTTTTACAATCGCAGTATTTTCATAAAAACCAAATGGAAGTCTAAAAATTGTCTCAATGAACCATCTAATACAATGGAATATCAATAAGGGTCACAACCCTTTACAACATACTCTCAAAAGGAAAAGTAGAAAAAACTAGAATTGAACAACTTTCGTCCTCGAACCACGAGGACTCACCAAAAGTGTGGAGAGAATCAATCCAAGCTTTACTCAAAGGAAGAAGTACACCTCAATGACCGAAACCTACACTTACAGAAAAATGTAGAAAATATGGGTTAGCACAAAATTGCACTAAGTATAGTAGCCATGCATAAAAATCCTCAAAACATGCTCAAAAGGGATATTTAGTTGAAACCATGCATTTATCAAGTTTAAAAGTCATCATGCACATTTGTTAAGAAACATGAGTCAAACCATCTCATAAGAAAAGCATAGGTAAGACCCCATAATCATACCTAATACTAAGTACCACTTTTAGGACACCATAATCATGCATATCATACCTTGACCTCATCCATAGCCAATACACATAGACAAGCAAACATTCATATTGATATCTTGTAGCAAGTAAAGTCACTCTTAGCAACAATACATATCATACATGCATAATTCGTAAGTCTTCATAGCATAAGAGAATCACACCACAACTACTCTTAAAGCCTACTTGTGCAATGCATAAATGGAGTCTCATACCCCCACTCATACTAAGTAGAACTGCCCAAGAAGCCATAGTTATAGTTCATGTTCATATTCTTGTCGTAGTTCATATTCTTGTCATGTAGGGAAATATAACTTTAACCGACATAGACCATGTGAGCTAAATGGAATCCGGTGTTATGCTCCCACACCAAAAAGATGTCTCCTACTTGCCTAAGGTAGAACTCATGTTTGATAGCTTTGGTGGATCCGATAGCTATAACCTATGTCGTTACATAGTTATGGGATAAAGAAGGTGTTACTTGAAACGCGGCCTAAAATGGGGAGAGCTTCCATCTTACAATACCCATTTAGTGCTAGAGTATTTCATTTTCTTTTAACATTATTACACATAACAGGGAAGCCATTGGCCTACCGACTCAAGGTACATTATTCCACACATAAAAGGGTTCCATTAACCTACCGATTCAAGGTACCTTATTAGGATAGCTCATTGAATCCTCATGAAAGGGGTGTCATTGGCCTATCGATTCAAGGTTCATTATTTGTCACTCATGAAAGGATGCCTCAAGCCTACCGATTCAAGGATCATCATTACATTAGTACATTGCCTAATCATGAAAGGAATGCCATTGGCCTATATGTTCAAGACAAAGCCTTAGAGTACTTCATTAATCATTTATGAAAGGGATGCCATTGACCTACTTATTCAAGGTTCATTAAGTCAAGATCATTTTAGTTACACAAGAAGAGGAGGCCCTAAGCCTACCAATTCAAGGTACATTAATCAAGATCACTTTAAATTAAACATGAAGAGGATGCCCTAAGACTACCAATTCATGGTACATTATACATTGAGAAAACCCTTTTACAACATGTCATCATCATTCATAAGTGTATAGTAGAGAATATCCTTTCAACAACAACATAATTACATTATTGTAACAACCGGGTTCTGTCGTTATAGAAATGCCAATAGGGGGAAATCGGGGCCGAAAAAACTTTTTCGTTATATTAGGATATTCCCAACCTTGTCCAGATTTGGAGGAAATTGGAGTCATCAAGGTGTAGGAAAAGTTGGTAACAATCGGGTGGAGTAAATATGATTTCAATTCCATGAATATATGGATAACTCGTTAAGGAATCTGTACGACTTTACGGAATCGGATTTGGATACATAAATCTCTAGGAATTGATCGTAGCATTAAGGGTATTTTCTAAGCGTAGTGGGTTAAGAGTGTGTTGTAAAAGGGGGAATTGAAATTCCCCTAAAAAGGTTCTGGTCCGATTTGTGCCGCTGTAGCGGGAGTTGCGACGCCGCTACAGCGGGATGGATGCCATTTTGGCGGACGAGACGAGACTTAGAAATTAAAGATTTTCAATGAGGGCTCACTGCTACAGGATTGCCACTACAGCGGGACCTTGTGCCGCTGCAGCGAAGCCAATACAGCGGGATTGGTGCCGCTGTAGCGGGATAAACGCAAATTAAGTCGTCAATTAAACCCCTAAACGACCTTGTTTGGATCTTTTCGACTTTTAGAGCTAGAGAACGACCCCTGGGCGATTTCAACTCGTTTTCCACCATTCTTGAGGCTAAAGGTAAGCTTTTCACTCCCCGAATCCACTTTTTGATCCATAGAACATAATAGAATGGGTCAATATTGATGGGGAGAGTTTTCTTGATAGATTTCATGGTGGAAACAACCCTAAATTGGCTGGTTGGGATCATGGGTTTGATCTAGGGTTCATAGAATTATTAGTAATTCAGGTAATTAGTGATTAATTATTGATTCCCGAATATTATTGATTGTTTGTAGACCACGAACAAGCGAAACGAATCCGAAAAGGGAAGGATCAAGTTTCTTAAGGTTTCAAGCTTGTTTCCAGGTAGGTGATGGTTGTGATTCTATGTTTTGTGATGTATGCTTGTTCTTGCTTCATTATGACACTTGTATATGTATGAATGTTGCAATGTTGATCACACTTGTTGTAAATGAGATATATGAACTATCATTGTTAAGAAACCATGAATTAAATGTATGATCTTGATAATGTACTTGTGATTATGTTTGTGGTGTGTGATTGTGGATTGGGTTGTCACGTTTCCACACAACTATTGGATCGGATTGCCACGTGCTGGCACAATTATGGGATTGAATTGCCACGTTTCGGCAATCTAACTATTTGTGTTTTGGGTTCCATGAGAGGACCAATGATGTGATATGAAAAGTGAAGTTGATGTTGTTAAACTTGGTTATGTTGCACTAGTGGGATAGCCGCGTGATCCTACCACTACACTGTGGTTGTGTACTGATTCTGCACTTGCTCTTATTTTTGTTGAGTACAGGGCATATTCACGCGACTGTTGACCGACCTCGCTTAGAAGATCAGTGATCGTCGTTCGAATTCAAGTGTGAGCCAATTCATCCGGGCTGCCATGGGATCCTCTTTCGTCTATGTCCACCATGTCTGGACTTAGACAATTGTTTTAGTTAGTTTAATAGCTCAATAGTATTCTTTGTTTAAACTTGGTTATCACTTAATAGTTTTGGTACATTGACTTTCAGATTCTAGGTTTAGCTTCCGCAATATTAGTTGTTAGATCTTTTGTTAAGTTTATGGAAGACTTCTTATTAGTTTATTTAACTTGCTTTCGTAACTTAAATGTCATAGTTTTAGATTAATTATTTTAGTTTGGATTGTAGTAGTTGTTCTCCCACCGAGTTGTTAGTGTGGGTGTCAATCACGACGGTCTGGGTCGTGACAAAGTTGGTATCAGAGCCTAGGTTTGTTGATCTCGATGTACCAAAATGAGTCTAATAGAGTTTAGTGGAATGGTACGGGGACGCCTTTACTCTTCTTCGAGAGGCTATAGGACTTTAGGAAATCTCTAATTTTCTCTTGTCTCCTTCGTGCTATGAATTGATTCCAATTGGTATCTGGCGATTCAAATTGGTATCTAAATCCTTCACTCTTCTATCTGTAGATGGTTAATACTAGGTATAACGGTGTTAGGCCCGTAGCTCCTGTCAATGCCCCAACTGAGGAAACTGCAGCGAGAGGTTGCAGACGAGGCAGAGGTCGAAGAAGAGCTAGGGGTAGAGGCCGTGGGAGAGTAGCGCATGCTGGAAATGAGGTACCGGTGGAGAATGTGCATGTGAATGAGAACCCTCTTGTGCATAATGAAGAGATAGAAGAGGAAATTGAGATTGGAGATGTTGAAGAGATTGAACCCGAGGAAGGAGTACAGGCTGAGGCTACAAGAATCCCTCCCATCGATCCGGTGTTAGCTCAACTGATCATGTCGTTCTTGAAGGGGTTGGCTGGTCTGGGAATGCTTCCATCTGTTCTAGCAACTCAAGCTCCCGCTAATCCCCCTGTTGCTAGGACTGCGCCCAAGACGGGTGAAGAGGGAGGTAACAATGCTTTCTTCCATCCTTTGTTGGGTTATGTGATGACCAGTAATGAGCATGATATGTTTACCAAGTTTCTGAAGCTTAAGCCTTCGGTATTTCTTGGTTTAGAGACTGAAGATGCTTATGAGTTCATCTTAGATTGTTATGAGAGGATGCATAAATTAGGTATTGTTCACCAACATGGGGTTGAGTTCGTATCTTTTCAACATCAAGGTGAGGCCAAGCAATGGTGGAGAGTTTATATAGAGTGTAGATCGTCTACATTACCTCTGCTTACTTGGACCCAATTTCATGCCTTGTTCCTAAAGAAGTATGTGCCTAGGAATTTGAGAGATCGTAAGAAGGATGAGTTATGGCGTTAGAGCAAGGTTGTATGTCTATGGCTGCTTATGAGGCCAAGTTTCATGCTTTATCCAGATATGCTACGTAGTTGGTTACTATTGAGGAGGAGAGGATCCGGTTATTTATTAGAGGTTTGAATTCTGAGTTTCAAGTATTATCTATTCATATGACTTCTGTAGGGAGGAGTTTTAATGAGGTGACAGACTATGTTAAGAGAGTGGAGGGGGTGAGGTGAGACGGTTGATGAGTCCACAAATTGGACTCATTTAGGGCATTATTTTGATAAGAATAGTGTCCTCGAATGCTTATTTTGGCTAACTATCTGATGAAAATTCTGAAGTTTCAGGTATTTGAAGTTTTAGTGAAAGCATGGACACTTAAGCGCAAAAAGGAACAAAAAGGCTGAAAAGAACGAAGAAACTGAAGCCCGAGCATCGCCAAGCACACTTGGCGATTCGCCGAAGGGATTTACTCCGCCCTTTGTTACAGTACACGAAACCCTGAAGGAGAAGGATAAAAAAGGCGATGAAAGGAGCAGTTGGCGCTATGCCGAATAGTTCCGCGAAGCAGTACTATACCACCCAATGGTCCAGAACATGAAGATGTGGAAGGCAAGCACAAAATGGCGAGGAGACAGACGAAGGGCGAATCGCCAAAGTCATTCGGTGATATCGACTAATTTTGCCAAAAGATCCGCCAGCGCTATTTTTTGAAGTCTATAAATACTGCACTTATTATTAATTTTAGGAGTCGAACATTTAATTTCCAGAATAGAATAGAACTTTTTGGATATTTTTCTCTCAAGTTTGGAGAGGGTTTTGTGGGAGACTTGAAGAGAGAAGGATATCATCTTCCCCAAGTTTGAAGTGGGTCTTCTCCATTCTTCTTCCTTTGCTTAAATCAAGGTATAATTTCTTATAACCATTTGATTTTACTCTCATTTTATGTGTATTTTGTTATTTCTTGATGTGTGGCTAAAAATCCCCATTCTTGGGGTGTGATTTAGCAAATATGTGTTGATATTATTGTTGGGTCTTGCTTGCTGATAAGTTAGATGTAGTTTCATGGTTATTTCACCTAGTGGTTGTGGTTTAATCTAAAGGGTTTGTAGTTGCAAATACAAAGCCACCCATGTGTTTTTGGCTTGCTCGAGAGGGAGGTCGCGAAACCAAGACCACAAGACTGATGGCCTAAGGACTGGGTCGACATGAGGTTCTGCCCGTGAGGGTGAGCCCTAGTCCCATATCCTAACACTCAGCTTGAGAAAGTGAGTGGGGTAAGGCGTAGGTTGGTCTTCATGCGGCAAATGGGTGTCCGAGAGGAACGCATTTGAAACGGGGTAAGTTGTCCGAGAGGGAACTTATTTCCATTTAAAGCTTAGCCTAGTCACTATTATCTTACAAATTTTCTTTCAAAGGCAAGTACCCAACTACTTATCTCAACTTGTATTGCGGTCACGCCCCAAGAACATTTCTCCATACTTGATTTTCTTGTTAATTTTTACTACTTGTGACAAAACCCCAAATCAATATTTGACACTTTCATGTCACCCTTTTTATTTTACTATGTTTTTACTCGTTAATATCTTTAGCTACGACTAGTTAGACCTAAATTTTATTTTTCTATCAATTCTCAAAACCACTCCCTTGGGACACGACCCCAACCTTTAGTTGGGTTACTATACTGCCGATGATCATCGACACTCATACCGTAGGTTAGTGTCGTTGGTCACGATAAGCATCAAAATGGCGCCAGTGCCGGGGAGTGGTGTCACGTGAAAATGTAGTTAACTATAGCTTGTTGTTCTTTTTAGTGTAGTTTTTACTAATTTTACTTTTTGTTTTGTTTTTCTTTTTTTATTGTTTGTGTATGCAGGTCCTCTACCTAGAGCCAAAAGAGTGGTGGCCTCATGAAAATGAGGCAAACCTCACTAATGGAACTTGAGTGAGGAGTTGCGTCGTGCCACGACGTTAAATAAGGCGCTTCTTGGGAGGTAACCCAAGGACGTAAATTTAGGATTTTACTTTTATAAATAATGGTGTGTTGATGTTACAGATAAACCAAGAAAAGTGTGGAAAATCTCAGGTTGGCAAGCAGAAAGTCCATTCCGCGAGTCGCTCAATAGGTCGGCGAGCCCGACTAGATCCGCCGTTTGGCTCAATACAAGAGTTGTACAGAGCCTGTAAAACTCGACGAACTCGAAAAGCAGCTCGGCGCATCGCCAACCTGTTTGGCGATCTCGATGCAGACTGCCAATTTCGCCCCCAGAAAATTGAAGATTTTGTAAGAAAGGGCAGGATAAAAGACCGCTCGGTGCTTCGCTGAGTGATTCGGCGAGTGCGACTAACGTTGCCGAATGGACAAGAACTGAACGGTTATATAAACGCAAAAGGTCAAATTTTTGAATCTCTCACTTTCCCTCGTTTCAAACTCTCCAAAATCACACCAAAGTTATTATTTTCTAGATTTTTTCCTTAAATTAGTATTTTAGTCAGTGATTAGTGATTGGGGTTAGAATTCTTTGTTGCCTAGCATTACAAAAAGCCATTTGATCGGTATCAAAGGTTAGTTTCTAAAACCCTGAATTTACTTTAGTTACTCATTTGCAATGACCATATCCTATTTTTGTGTGCTGGTCCTTCTGAGGTGACACACGGCACTAATGCTCAGACAGAGTGACTGTGTAGACAGGACCCCCTCTTTACCTCCGTCTCTGTCTTACTTTATTTCACTTTTGGATATTTTTGTTTGCATTTGAGGACAAATGTTTTATTTGTTGGGGGGGTGAGGCCCACCTTTTGTGATTTTGTGTCTCTCTGGGTTTGTTTATATATTGGGTTGTGAGCTTAATCGTGTTTACACTGCTTTCTGTGGATGTTTGAGCTTGTGGCTCCTTTTATTTTTAAATGAAAAATAATTTTGACCCTTCCGAAAAAATTTCATTTTTCAAAGAATTTCGCCACCTCTTGTGTTGAAAGTGGTTGTTCTTGTACAAATTCAAATCTCGGTTTCAATTAATACCGATGACTTGAATAGTGCTCTCAATCGAACAAACATGAATGTGTGGCTATGACGAGAACAAATGAAGTTGCACAGGCAATATGTGAACTCTTTGCATCTCGTTCTGATTAGCCATGTATCAAATTGATTCTCTTGTGATGACCGTTGCACACTAGCGAAAGTGTGTAGTCTTGTTTGACAATAGTGTCGACGCCTTGTGTGATGGCCTTACTTTGAACCATGCTTGAATAAACCTAGAATTTGCCCCTGTAGTCCGGTTGATTAAGTAAGACTTGTTCTTGAGATGATCTTAGGCAAGTTTAGAGAGTGTGAGCCAATTTGACATATACCTCTTTTGTGGCCTACCCTGTGAACGTGTCAACCTATCTTGAACACCCCTTGAGCCTTTACCTTCTTTGGATGAAACTGAAAAAAGACTATACCTTCCTAGATCCATCACCCTTAAACCTCATGAATAGTGGTTTAGCTGAAAGAGCCAACTTAGTTCAAAAGCCTAAGTTGGGGGTGCAGTGAAAAAGAAAAAGGAAAAGTCAAGAAGTGCAAGAAAGTCTCCTGAACCTATGGTGTTGCGAAAAAATGGAAACCCTCCATATAATTTTTTTTAAAAAAGAGAAAAAGAAAAAGAAAAGAAAAAAAAAGTTGCGGATTAAAAGTACAAAAGAAATTGGGTTTCCAAGCAATACATAGAGAGTGAATAATAGGATGACTTATGAGCGCTAGAAGAAAAATTGATGAAGGAAAAGAAAAGGATGTGTTGAGCGCACCACATTTCATGAGGATGAAAGTCATTGAGCCAAAATGACCATACCTTTGCACTCAGCCCCATTACAAGCCTTGAAAAGATCTTTTTGATCTGGAGTGAGCCGAAGCGAACGTTGATTGGAAAATACGGTCAAACCTATGGGTGAAAGCATGCATTGTGTTCCTCTTTTTGAGTGTGAGCGTTGCATCTAATTCCTGAGCTTTAAATGATTAAACTTGTGTGTGTGAATATGGAATCATTCTTTGTGTGATGGCATTTAGATACTTTTTGTCGATCTTGAACTTGCACAAGTAGCAAGTATTGCGAGCATGAGAATCTCTGGTAATGGTGTGTCACAACTTGAATCTTTGAGTACACAGTTGATCTTTGCATAAGTAATTTGAATCTTGTTGTGTATGTTCATTATTGAGTATTGTCTAGCACTGTTTGAGACACCCTTTTTGAACGGCTAAACTTGAGTTTGCTTGAGGACATGCAAAAGTTTAAGTTAGGGGTGTTGATGAGTCCACAAATTGGAGTCATTTAGGGATTTATTTTGATAAGAATAGTGTCCTCGAATGCTTATTTTGTCTAACTATTTGATGAAAATTCTTAGGTTTCAGGTATTTGAAGTTTTAGTGAAAGCATGGACACATAGGCGCAAAAAGGAACAAAAAGACTGAAAAGAACGAAGAAGCTGAAGCCCGAGCATCGCCAAGCACACTTGGCGATTCGCCGAAGGGATTTACTCCGCCCTTTGTTCCAATACGCGAAGCCCTGAAGGAAAAGGATAAAAAAGGCGATGAAAGGAGCAGTCGGCGCTTCGTCGAATAGTTCCACAAAGCAATACTATACCACCCAATGGTCCAGAACGTGAAGATACGGAAGGCAAGCACGAAACGGCAAGGAGACAGACGAAGGGTGAATCGCCAAAGTCATTCGGCGATATCGACTAACTTCGCCGAAAGATCCACCAGCGCTATTTTCTAAAGTCTATAAATACTGAACTTATTATTAATTTTTGGAGTCGAACATTTATTTTAATATCCAGAATAGAATAGTACTTTTTAGATATTTTTCTCTCAAGTTTGGAGAGGGTTTTGTGGGAGACTTTAAGAGAGAAGGATTTCATCTTCCCCAAGTTGGAAGTGGGTCTTTTCCTTTCTTCTTCCTTTGCTTAAATCAAGGTTTAATTTCTTATACCCATTTGATTTTACTATCATTTTAGGTGTATTTTGTTATTTCTTGATGTGTGGCTAAAAATCCCCATTCTTGGGGTGTGATTTAGCAAATATGTGTTGATATTTTTGTTGGGTCTTTCTTGTTGATAGGTTAGATATAGTTTCATGGTGATTTCACTTAGTGGTTGTGGTTTAATCTAAAGGGTTTGTAGTTTCAAATACAAAGCCACCCATGTGTTTTCGGTTTGCCCGAGAGGGAGGTCGCGAAACCAAGACCACTAGACTAATGGCCTAAGGAGTGGATCGACATGAGGTTCTGCCCGTGAGGGTGAGCCCTAGTCCTATATCCTAACACTTAGCTCGAGAGAGTGACTGCAGTAAGGCGTAGGCTGGTCTTCATGCAACAAATGGGTGTCCGAGAGGAACGCATTTGAAACGAGGTAAGTTGCTCGAGAGGGAACTTATTTCCATTTAAAGCTTAGCCTAGTCACTATTATTTCACAAATTTTATTTCAAAAGCAAGTACCCAACTACTTATCTCAACTTGTATTGCGGTCACGGCTCAAGAATATTTCGCCATACTTGATTTTCTTGTTAATTTTTCCTATTTTTACTACTTGTGACAAAACCCCCAAATCGATATTTGACACTTTCATGTCACCCTCTTTAATTTACTATGTTTTTACTAGTTAATATATTTAGCTACGACTAGTTAGACCTAAATTTTATTTTTCTATCAATTCTCAAAACCACTCCATTGGGACACGACCCCAACCTTTAGTTGGGTTATTATATTGTCGATGATCATAGACACTCATACCGTAGGTTAGTGTCATTTTTCACGATAAACATCAACGGTCAAGTTAAGGCTTGGGAATAGACGGCAAAGAATTCGGGTAACTTTCAAGGCTCACACTCTAAGGGGGCTAGAAGGCCGACACTTGCAGCCAAGCCAATTCAGTCTGTTATGCCTGCCTCTACAGGTAACTATTCGGGAACTCCATCTCAAAATTTTTAGGATAGTCAGAGTGTCGTGCATTCGACGGGCAACAGACCATATTGTGATCGTATTTGCTACAATTGTGGTGAACTTGGGCACATGAGGAGATATTGTCCCCATCCACGTGTATTTGAGTCCGCGCAACAGCCTTCTTGAGTAATTGTACCTGCGGGGAATGGTAATAATGGTAGAGGACGTCCACAAGGTAGGCGAGGAGGTAATCAGCATGGCCGTGGAAGTAGAGGAAATGGTAATGAAGGCAGAGGTAACGCGCAACCAGGCTGGGAGGTGACTTGTGTTGATGATAGAACTCAATTTTATGCTTTTACGGGCAAAAATGAGGCGGAGTCATCTGATGCGGTGATCACAGGTACTATTCTTGTCTGCGACCGGATGGCTAATGTGTTATTTGATCCGGGTTCCACTTATTCTTATGTGTCTGTGAGATTTGCCTCAGATTTTGAAGATGATGTGTGATGTTCTTAATGACCCTATTCATGTTTCTACCCCTGTTGGAGAGTCAGTCATAGTCACCCATGTCTATCGTGCCTACCCTATTTTGTTTATGGGATTTCAGACTTGGGTTGATTTGGTGATTCTGGATATGATTGACTTTGACATAATCTTAGGTATGACTTGGTTGTCCCCCTATTATGTTGTGATTAATTGTAATACTAAGTCTGTGACTATAGAAATTCCGGGAAGGGAAAGATTAGAGTGGGAAGGGGTGTACAAGCCTAAGCAAGCTAAGATTATATCCTCCATTCTGGCAACCAACTTGGTTGAGCAGGGTTGTTTGGCTTATTTGGCTCATGTTAAGGATGTTGAGATTGAGGCTCCATCCATTGGGTCTATTCATGTGGTGTCTGAGTTTAGTGAAGTGTTTCCAAATGATTTGCCTGGTAAGCCTCCGGATAGGGATATAGATTTTTGTATTGACTTAGAGCCTAGTACTCGTCCCATTTCTATCCCTCCATATCGCATGGCTCCGACAGAATTAAGAGAGCTTAAGGCTCATGATAAGGGATTCATTCGTCCTAGTGCTTCCCCTTGGGGTGCTCCGGTGTTGTTTGTTAAGAAAAAGGATGGTAGTATGAGAATGTGTATAAATTACCGTTAATTAAATAGAGTCAATATTCAGAATAGGTACCCCTTGCCTAGAATAAATGATATATTTGACCAATTGCAAGGGGGGGGGGGCTGTATTCTCTAAAATTGATCTAAGATCTAGGTATCATCAATTAAAAATTAGGCCTGAGGATAAACCGAAGATGACATTTAGGACTCGTTATGGCCACTACGAGTTCTTGGTTATGTCTTTTGGGTTGACCAATGCGCCTGCAGCCTTCAGCTTGATAAATGGGGTGTTCAAGCCATTTCTTGATTCCTTCGTGATAGTCTTTATTGATGATATTTTGGTTTATTCGAAAAGTGAAGAAGAGTATGACAACCACCTTCGTACTGTTTTAGGTGTCCTTGTGAGGCAAAAGTTATATGTCAAATTTTCGAAGTGTGAATTTTGGTTGAAATCTGTCGCATTTTTGGGGCATGTAGTTTCAAAAGAAGGGGTAATAGTAGCTCCTCAAAAGATTGAAGCGGTTAAGAATTGGGTGCGGCCTAGTTCGGTGACGGAAGTTAGGAGCTTTGTGGGACTCGCTAGCTATTATCGTCGATTTGTTAAAAATTTTGCTTCAATTGCTACTCACTTGACAAACTTGACCAAAAAGGAGATACCATTTGAATGGACTGTAAAATGTGAGGAAAGCTTTCAAAAGTTCAAGACTCTTTTTACCACCGCGCCCATTCTAGCTTTACCGATGGAAGGTAAGGATTCCATTATTTATTGTGATGCTTCACATTCTAGTTTGGGTGCTGTGTTGATACAGGATAAGAATGTTATAGCTTATGGATCGCGTCAATTGAAGGTGCATGAGAGGAACTAACCCACTCATGATTTGGAGTTGGTGGCGGTAGTATTTGCGCTTAAAATTTGGTGGCATTATCTTTATGGTGTTAAGTGTGAGGTATTTACTGATCATCGTAGTTAGCAGCATGTATTCACTCAAAAGGATTTGAATTTGAGACAGCGAAGATGGATGGAGTTACTCAAGAATTATGATGTGAACATTCAATACCATCCGGGTAAGGCTAATGTTGTGGTAGACGCGTTGAATCGGAAGGCGGTAAGCATGGGTAGCTTAGCTTACTTGAGTATAACTAAGCGACCTTTGGCCAAGGAAATTCAGGCCTTAGAATCTAAGTTCATGCAGTTGGGCATCTCTGAAAGAGGCGGGGTGTTAGCTAGTGTTGAACCTAAGTCCATGTTCAGTGTTGAACCTAAGTCCATGTTCATTGAGGAGATCAAGGCCAAGCAATTTGAAGATGGAAATTTAGAAGAGCTTAGAATGAAGATTGCAATAGGTAGGTCTCAACAGACCACTCTTGATGCGAATGGTGTAGTCAACTGTAAGGGTAGAATATGTGTTCCTCGAGTTGATGACTTCATTCAAAAATTATTGGCGGGGTCTCATGGTTCACGGTATTCTATTCATCCGGGAGTGATCAAGATGTATAGAGATCTGAAGCGAATTTATTGGTAGTCGGGGATGAAGAAAGACATAGCGGAATTTGTGGTGAAGTGTCAGAATTGTCAACAAGGGAAGTATGAACATCAAAGGCCTGCGGGTTCACTTCAAAGAATGTCAATTCCGGAGTGGAAGTGGGAAAGAATAGCCATGGATTTTGTGGTTGGTCTCCTCAAGACCCTGGGGAACTTTGATTCTATATGAGTTGTGGTTGATAGATTGACTAAGTCAGCCCATTTTATTCCAGTAAGGGTAGATTACAATGTGGAACAATTGGCAAAGATCTATGTGCAAAAGATAGTGAGGTTGCATGGTGTGCCCCTTTCGATCATCTCAAATCGTGGTACCTTTTTCACTTCCAAGTTTTGGAGAAAGTTGCATGAGGAATTAGGCACACAATTCACTTTTAGTACAACCTTTCATCCACAGACAGATGGACAATCCGAAAGGACTATTGAAGTGTTGGAAGACATGTTGAGACCTTGTGTGATTGATTTTGGAGGGCATTGGGATAAATTCTTACCCTTATTATGTGAGTTCTCTTATAATAATAGTTATCACTCCAGCATTGATATGGCACCATTTTAGGCATTATATGGGAGGGGATGTAGATGACCCATATGATGGTTTGAGGCCAGAGATGTGAAACCCTTGGGGGTTGACTTAGTAAAGGATTCTCAAGACAAGGTAATGAGGATTCAAGCTAAGCTTTAAGCAGCCCAGAGTAAACAAAAGAAGTATACGGATCATAAGGTGAGAGACATGGAGTTTCAGACTGGTGAAAATGTCATTCTCAATGTGTCACCCATGAAAGGGGTGATGAGGTTTTGTAAGAAAGGTAAGTTGAGTCCGCGATATATTGGTCCTTTCGAGGTTCTTAAATGTGTAGGTCCGGTGGCGTATAGATTGGATCTACCCCCTAATCTATTCGGTGTTCATCTGGTATTTCATGTGTCTATGTTGAAGAGATATCATGGTGATGGTGATTATATCATTAAGTGTGACTCAATCGTGCTAGATAAAGACCTCCAGTATGAGGAGGAGCCAGTTGCTATTCTTAATCGTGATGTGCGTAAGTTGAGGACCAAGGATATTAAGTCCGTGAAAGTTCAATGGAAGCATCGTCCAGTCGAGGAAGATACTTGGGAGACCGAGAAGGACATGCGAGACAAGTATCCTCAATTGTTCATTGATTCAGGTACTACTTTACTCCTTCCTTAGCCTACTTTTATGAAGTTTTGTCACTCGAGGACGAGTGATGGATAAATTGGTATCTATTGTAATGACCGGGTGCTGTCGTTATAAAAATGCCAATAGGGGGGAAATCGGGGCCAGAAACACTTTTTCGTAGTATTAGGATTTTCCCAACATTGTCCAGATTTGGAGAAAATCGGAGTCATCAAGGTGTAAGTAAATCTGGTAACAATTGGGTGGAGTAAATATGATTTCGATTCCATGAATAGATATATAACTCGTTAAGGAGTCTGTACGACTTTACAAAATCGGATTTGGATAAATAGATCTCCAAGAATTGATCATAGCGTTAAGGGTATTTTCGGAGAGTAGTGGGTTAAGAGTGTGTTGTAAAAAAGGGGGATTGAAATTCCCTTGAAAAGGTTCTGGTCCAATTTGTGCAACTGTAGCGGGAGTTGCGCCGCTGCAGCGAAGCCGCTACAGCGGGATGGATGCCGCTGTGGCGGACAAGACGGGACTTAGAAATCGTTGATTTTCGACGAGGGCTCACTGGTCCGGGATTGCTGCTGCAGCAGGACCTTGTGCCGCTACAGCGGGATGGGTGCCGCTGTAATGGAATGAGCGTGAATTAAGTCATTAATTAAACCCCTAAATGACCTTATTTGGCACTTTTCAACTTTTAGAGCTAAAGAACGACCCCTGTGTGATTTCAACTCGTTTTCCACCATTCTTGATGCTAAATGTAAACTTTTCACTCCCTGAATCCACTTTTCGATCCGTAGAACGTAATAGAATGGGTCAATATTGATGGGGAGAGGTTTCTTGATAGATTTCATGGTGGAAACAACCCTAAATTGGCTAGTTGGGATCATGGGTTTGATCTAGGGTTCATAGAATTGTTAGTAATCCGGGTAATTAGTGATTAATTATTGATTCCCATATATTATTGATTGTTTGTAGAACACGAATAAGTGGAATGAATCCGAAAAGTGAAGGATCAAGTTTCTTAGGGTTTTAAGCTTGTTTCGAGGTAGGTTATGGTTGTGATTCTATGTTGTGTGATGTATGCTTGTTCTTGCTTCATTATGATACTTGTATATGTATGAATGTTGCAATGTTGATCACACTTGTTGTAAATGAGATATATGAACTATCATTGTTATGAAACCATGAATTAAATGTATGATCTTGATGATTTACTTGTGATTGTGATTGTGATTGTGCTGTGTGATTGTGGATCGGGTTGCCATGTTCTGGCACAACTATTGGATTGGGTTGCCACGTTTCGACACAACTATTGGATCGGGTTACCACGTTCTGGCACAATTATGGGATCGGATTGCCACGTTCCGGCAAGCTAACTGTTTGGGTTTTGGGTTCCATGAGAGGACCAATGATGTGATATGAAATGTGAAGTTGATGTTGTTTGACTTGTTTATGTTGCACTAGTGGGATAACCGCGTGATCCTACCACTACACTGTGGTTGTGTACTGATTCTGCACTTGCTCTTATTTTTGTTGAGTACAGGGCATCTTCGCGCGACTGTTGACCGACCTCACTTAGAAGATCAGTGATCGTCGTTCGAATTCAAGGGTGAGCCACTTCGTCCGGGCTTCCATGGGATTCTCTTTCGTCTATGTCCACAATTTCCGAACTTAGACAATTGTTTTAGTTAGTTGAATAGCTCAATAGTATTCTTTGTTTAGACTTGGTTATCGCTTAATAGTTTTGGTACATTGACTTTCAGATTCTAGGTTTATTTTCCGCAATATTAGTTGTTAGATCTTTTGTTAAGTTTATGGAAGACTTCTTATTAGTTTATTTAACTTGCTTTCGTAACTTAAATGCCTTAGTTTTAGATTAATTGTTTTAGTTTGGATTGTAGTAGTGCTTCTCCCACCGAGTTGTTAGTGTGGGTACCAATCACGACGGTCTGGGTCGTGACAATTATAGTCATGATCACATTACTTTCAATATCTCCACAAAACATGTACATAAGCATCATGATTATACAAAATCTCATAGTTTGTCCTTAAGGTCCATAAATCATAATTCACCAACACACTTATAATTACTACAGTTTAGGCATGGGTAATAACATAATTCGATTAATTCAATTAATATAAACAAAACCCATTTACATGGCCTTTCGATCAACACAACAAGATCATCATAGTCATAACTAATTCATACATAATATTGTGTAAGGCTATAGAGGAGAATTACCTTTCATTCAATACCACAATTAAACCGTAGTCATAGAATTTTCATTCTCAAAGTAATTCTTGAAGCACATGCATAATTCTCATGTTCTTATAAAAAAATTCTCATAGTCCCTTCAAGAATAATGAATCAGATTCAACCAAATATCTAGAATTTGTACATTAGATATGGGTAATAACATAATTCAATCAATTCAATAATTCATACAAGACCCATTTACATGTTCAATTAACCCACATTAAGATCACAATTTAGCAATATAGTGGATCCATAGGTTCTTGGGGGAATTTCACCATAATTCATCCATAAATCATCAATTCAATCATAACCCAATATAATTCAACCATTGAAATCATTTTTAAAGAGAACCCATGCTACTCGAATAAAACCCTTAATTTTGGGGAAAATTGTAAGATTGGAAATCAAGTTTCGAAGGGGATCAATGGGTGGAATCTACCCATAGATGAAAACTAGCATACCTTGGTGATGAATCTTCAAAGAATTTGATAAAAAAAAAACCTTGATTTCTTCAAGCCCAAGCTTTAATTTTACTTTTCTTCTTCTTGGATTTTTAGAGAGAAATATTGTGAGGAAGATGAACTTTTGATTTTGATTTGGGTCTTTGTGAAAATGATTTTGATTGGGTGTTTAATGACTTAAAATTCCTTATATATTTATTCAAAGATAATATAAAATATACCCATTTAATTTGGAATTAAAAATAAAATTACAAAAATACCCCTTATTGCCCCCCACATGGACTACCTAAAAAAAGTAAGGCAAAGTCCAAGAGGGGCTTCACGGGCAGTGCACTGCTCCACCTTTTGTGGTCCCTCAATTGGATTGTTACCCTTGGATTTTGAAGATAAGGTATTTTCCACGAGGGCTCCACACATCAGTGAGCTTGTCCACGTGTTGTGGACCCTCGCTTGAAGGCGCCTACTACCCATGAGACTACAGCAGTCTTCACGAGGCTCTCCACGGGTAGTGAAGTGCTTCACGGCTCATGGATCCTCGTGTGAACTTCCTCGCCTGCCCAAAAATGGCTAAGGCAAACTTCACGAGGCCTTTCAAGGGCAATGAAGTACTTCACGCACCTTGAACCGTCAAGTGAACTTGCCTTCTTGCCTATACGGCTATGGCATGGTTCACGAGGGCTTCTAAGGGCAGCGAAGGTTTTCATGTGCCTTGAAGCCTCACTTGAACAATGCCTTTTTCCCACACAGCTAAGGCAAAGTTCAACAGTGCTTGTATGGGCAGTGATGCCTTTCACCTTCCTCAAACCCCCACTTGAACTTATACTTCGACAAATTTTTGGGGATAATTTACAACTCTAAATGATGCATAAAATTTTAAGACTCAAACGTAAGGCTCTAGTTTCACCTATTAATTTTCCGGGTGTTATATCATCTCCCCCTTTGTAACATTCATCCTCGAATGATGATCTAGACACCTTACTGAAATAAAGACTCAAGAATAGCAGTCCAACATGCATGAAATATCAAAATAATACACCACATAAAGGAAGAACCTTCAACTCCACCTCAACATGATCAATGCAACAAAAGGAAGTAGGAACTACATCTATAAACCCAATATGCATGAAATTCAACATTCCTCATGTTCATAGGAGGAACTACCTTCTCCAACAAAAGCATGCTCAACACAACATTATGGAGCCAATATGCCATCTCATATAACATATAAAGCATGTTCATCAATTCACCTCTGGAAGTCAAATATGCAACATCATACTCAAATGCACAACAACATGAGGAACACATTAATCATGAAAAACACATTTTCCTTCTAAACATGCATTCAATCAAGAACATGTATAACACAAGGAGATCATGGGAACTCATAAATCAAACATGACTCCAAAACATAAAACAAGTCACAAGGAACTCTTTGTATTAAGCTTGAATAGGAATAGAAGAAAGAGATAAGGATATCGAAACTCTCAACAACCTTGCCTTCTAAGCATACCATCTTCCCCTTGGGAGTAAAACCCTATTAAGGCTAACATAAAAATAGCATGGGGACGTTAATAAAACATTTACACCTATAAGGAGTTATCAACATACCGGTGCCAATTTATAGAAGCTTGCTTGGAATCTCTTCCTTTGGCCGTGAGTGTAGGGAAATTTTTCACCTGATGATCACTATTTCTACAACCATAGCAACCATCTGTACCGTCTAGGCACTTCTCATGGTGCTTCTTTCCACAATTGGTGCAAGTAGGCTTAGGAAATGGACACTCATTACCTTTCTCTTGGTTAACCCTAAAAGTATTTGAAGAATCTTGGTTAAAGGATCTCTTTTTAACCTTGTTTGACCTTGTTCATCGGACCTAGCTCTCTTCATCTCTCTATTCATTTTCTCTTGAGCTTTTGCTCCTCAATTTGTTCGGCATGGACCATATGACTCAAAATATTCATACTTGGGATAAAGCATTGCCCAATGAAATTCATTGACTACCAATTCGGACACTCTCATCACAAACTTATTAATTCTAGCCCTTGAATCTTCCACTAAGGTTGGAGCATACTTGCACAATTGGGTGAATTTAAGGTCATACTCTTTCACACTCAAACCCCCTTGTCAAAGATTTATGAACGTTTGCATTTTTCGTTCCCTCAACTCTAGGGGAAAGAACCTATCAAGGAAGACCGACTTGAACAATTCCCAATCTACCGGGCTCGCTCATACGGGTCTCTAACCCTTCCATTGATCGTACCATACTTGAGCCACATCCTTCAATTGGTAGGCGGCTAATTCCGCATTTTCTTGTGGAGACACTCTCATAGCATCAAGCACTTTAAAGATCTCATCAATAAACCCATGTGGGTCCTCATCCACTTTGGAGCCATAGAACATAGGAGGATTCATTCTTGTGAAATCTCGCAACCTTGAAGTAGTTGTACTTACATTGGGGTTCAATGAGTTCTAGTATCCCCATTGACTTGGGCCGTCATGGCTTGGGTCAATATTTGGAGAGCCGGCCTTATTTCCATATCTGACATAGCCCCCCCGCATCAATAGGAGCTTGAGGATCTTGGTACTTTGGGGAGGAACTTCCTCATTCACATTCTCCTCTTCCATCCTTCTTGTGTTCGCCCTTCTTGTATTCATATCCTAAGGACACAAGAGAAGGGTTAGGAAAAAGGACTTTATAGAGTTAAAACTCTAAGGCACAACTAAAGAGTAAAGTGAAATTTCCTAAACATCTTATAGTCTCCTATTCATAAATGTGGTGCGTTTCACACTCATGAACAAGACTCTACTAGAAGTGGTTTATGAGACATCATCCTAGAATCATTCTAACTTTGTGCTCTAACGCCAAGTTTTGCATGACCCAGGGGTACCCCTAGATGTAACACGGCGTACTTGACCCCGAAGGGGTTTCATACAAGCCCAAAGCATATCATAAACATAAGTAATAGAAATGATGTGAAATTAAAACATTTTTTACAATTGAAGTTTTTTCATAAAAACCAAATAGAAGTCTAGACATTGTCTCAATGAACCATCTGATACAATCGAATATCAATAAGGGTCATAGCCTTTTACAACATAGTCTCAAAAGGAAAAGTAGAAGAAACTAGAATTGAACAACTTTCGTCCTCGAACCATGAGGACTCACCAAAAGCGTGGAGAGAATCAATACAAGCTTTACTCAAATAGAGAAGTACACCTCAACGACCGGGACCTATACTTATAGAAAAATGTAGAAAATATGGGTTAGCACAAAACTGCACTAAGTATGGTTGTCATGCATGAAAATCCTTAAAACATGCTCAAAGGGACATTTAGTTAAAACCATGCATTTATCAAGTTTAAAAGTCATCATGCACATTTGTGAAGAAACATGAGCCAAACCATCTCATAACCAACCCTAAGCGATGCTTGTGCAATGCATAGGTAAGATCCTATAATGGTACCTAATACTAAGAACAACTTTTAGGCCACGATAATCATTCCTATCATAGCTCGACCTCATCCATAGCCAATACTCATAGACAAGGAAAAATTCATGTTCATAGCTTGTAGAAAGTAAAGTCACTCTTAGCAACAATACATATCATACATGCATAATTCATAAGTCTTCATACAATAAGAGAATCACACCACAACTACTCTTAAAGCCTACTTGTCCAATGCATAAATGGAGTATCGTACCCCCGGTCATACTGAGTAGAACTTCTCAAGAAGCCATAGTTATAGTTCATGTTCATGTTCTTGTCGTAGTTCATATTCTTGTCATGTAAGGAAATATAGCCTTAACCGACATAGACCATGTGAGATACATGGAATCTGGTGTCATGCCTCCACACCGAAAAGAGGTGTCCTACTTGCCTAAGGTAGAACTCATGTTTGATAGCCTAGGTGGATCCACTAGCTATAATGTCACGACCCGGGAGCACCCCCAAGTCGTAACAAGGCGTACTCGACCCCGAAGGGGTCTTATACAAGCCACATAGTCATTCATTGAATTCAATAATGAAAATAGTGCGGAATAATAAAAAAACTTATTTACATCCACACATTTAAACTTCTTAAAACAACTTTAAAAACACACAGCGGAAGTCTAAGTCTCACATGGCCATCTTAGACACAAACAAAAACATAAGTAGGGA